>LTAE01000920.1:0-24310 GCA_001647135.1 Pontederia paniculata
TATATATATATATATATATATATATATTAAGGTAATAATTTTGTTTTTCTTAGTTAACTAGCATATTTAAATTTTAATAACTTAATATCCATTCTTATTAATATTAACATTAATATTTGTTCTTATCTTCTTACCTTTATAAATATACTTTTTTTTTTATTTATATAGGAAATATAAAATTTTGAGATAACAATTAGTTAGATTACTTGTTTATCTTCTTAATTTTGTTTTCATCTGATCCAAGACTCATTTAAATAAATTGCATCTTAGTATTTTAATTTTCCTAAATTCAATAAAGCTTTAAATATTGACTTTAGTTATAAAAAATATACCAAGTAACATGCTGACCCATAATGAATTCTAGCATGCATGATTTTTAGAATACATCTTAATAAATTCAAGTCATATCCATATATATATATATATATATATTATTTTCTGTGACTTATTTACGTGAGACTAATCAAGATATATCTCTTGCACCAATTTTATAAAAAAATATTATTAAAAATTAAAAATTATGTTCATATATATATATATATATACCTATTTATCTCATTATTATATTACTTTTAAAATCTATATATAATAGATAATAATTTTAAAAACACTTTCTTTAACTATGTTTTTAGGGTCGAAAGCTGTATGAATTAGGTGAGGTTGGAGACCCGTATTCTTAATTGTTTTTTTCTTGAAAATCTCCGATTCAGGTTTTCAAATAATTTATCATTTAGAATTTCAAATTTTATCTATTTAAATACGGTTCTATAAAAGAAAAGTTCCCATAATTTTCTCTATTTTTTTATTAAACTATAATATTCTATAATTTGAAATGTTTGTATTAAAAGGAAAAAAATAATAAATGTATGCACTGCTTTATTCACGCGTCAAAAAATAATTTTAACTATCCAATTTTAAATGAGTTTATTAAACGTGCTCTCTAATTAGAAAGCATTATATTACTTATTTTTTTAATTGTATGATGCTAAATTTATGATTGATAAATTTAAGAGAGAAAAAAATGTAGAAGAAGAAACATTTAACATTCACTCTATATTTAATATTGTACAATGAAGAATGTAGATAACATGATTCTCTCTACTTAATTAGAAATAATTTTAAATTTACAATTATAATTCATTATTAAAATTATTTATATAAAAAATGTAATATTCATGTATCGATCATTTTAATCTGGAAATTTTGATAATTAAATAACAGGGGCAAAAAATTACACTAACTGGAGTAATTTTTTAAAACTAATTATTACAAAATTTACTAGAAAACTCAGTCAATACACCAAATGCGGAAAAAAAGAAGAAGAAAGCAAATGGCCGTTGGATCTCGCAAGCGCGACAAGAACGCGAGGTCGTCTCCGCCGGATCCCATGCCTCCTCCCTCCGCGTCCGCGCGGGGCTCCAAGGCCGCCGCCGCCGCCGCCGCCGCCGTGCGCCCCCGCTGCGGCCGGGGGCTCTCTCTCGCTTCCGCCCTCGTCTCCCTCTCTCTCCTCCTGCTCTACGTCGCCTGGGGGAAGTTCGCCGCCATCTCCCTCGAGTCTCCTCCTCCTGCTGCCACCGATGCCGCTGCTGCTTTCTACACTTTCGAGGTCGTCAACGAGTTCCCGCACGATCCTGACGCCTTCACCCAGGTACGAAGGGGGAAACGCGATCCTCGTCCATCCACGCTTGCTGTGCATTGGTATTGTGCGATTTTAGGGAGCAGTGTTTTAGTTCAACAGAATAAAAAAGTTTATGGATAAGAATGAAATGTATGGATTTGTGCAAGAACTGAGTAAAGATGTCGAATTTGACTTTTTTTTTCTCGAATGAGCTTTGTTGAATTTAATGAATTTTACCTGAAGTTTAGAACTTAGATTATGTCTTGAATCCGTTTGATGAAATAACTACTCGATCCTCGTCCATGGACGCTCGCTGTGCGATTTTAGGGAGCAGTGTTTTAGTTCAACAGAATAAAAAAAGATTACTTTTTAACCGGATTCTCTTTTTTTTTCTGGATAAGAATGAAATGTATGAATTTGTGTAAGAATTGAGTAAAGATGTCAAATTTGACTTTTTTTTAAAGAATTTAGCTTTGTTGAATTTAATGAATTTTACCTGAAGTTTAGAACTTAGATTATGTCTTGAATCCGTTTGACGGAATAACTACTCGATTGTGGACTGATAATATTTTTTCTTGATACTTTTCTTAACCAGGGGCTTGTTTATGGAGGAAATGAAACATTATACGAGTCAACAGGTTTGTACCATAGGGTAAGTTTTATTACACATTGAAGACTTTTTTTTTTGGTTAGTGGCATTGAATCTGTTACGTGGTTCATGCAGATATTATGATCATATAGGATGTCTTCCAGTTTCTGCTTTTCAGTTTTATGCCCTTGTAATTAATTGTCTAAAAGCTTAGAAACTTGAGTTGACTTGAAAGGTAATCATGTCAAGTTTGTAACTTCTTCGAGTGNTGTGCGATTTTAGGGAGCAGTGTTTTAGTTCAACAGAATAAAAAAGTTTATGGATAAGAATGAAATGTATGGATTTGTGCAAGAACTGAGTAAAGATGTCGAATTTGACTTTTTTTTTCTCGAATGAGCTTTGTTGAATTTAATGAATTTTACCTGAAGTTTAGAACTTAGATTATGTCTTGAATCCGTTTGATGAAATAACTACTCGATCCTCGTCCATGGACGCTCGCTGTGCGATTTTAGGGAGCAGTGTTTTAGTTCAACAGAATAAAAAAAGATTACTTTTTAACCGGATTCTCTTTTTTTTTCTGGATAAGAATGAAATGTATGAATTTGTGTAAGAATTGAGTAAAGATGTCAAATTTGACTTTTTTTTAAAGAATTTAGCTTTGTTGAATTTAATGAATTTTACCTGAAGTTTAGAACTTAGATTATGTCTTGAATCCGTTTGACGGAATAACTACTCGATTGTGGACTGATAATATTTTTTCTTGATACTTTTCTTAACCAGGGGCTTGTTTATGGAGGAAATGAAACATTATACGAGTCAACAGGTTTGTACCATAGGGTAAGTTTTATTACACATTGAAGACTTTTTTTTTTGGTTAGTGGCATTGAATCTGTTACGTGGTTCATGCAGATATTATGATCATATAGGATGTCTTCCAGTTTCTGCTTTTCAGTTTTATGCCCTTGTAATTAATTGTCTAAAAGCTTAGAAACTTGAGTTGACTTGAAAGGTAATCATGTCAAGTTTGTAACTTCTTCGAGTGCTTGTAAAGATACAGCTCATTGTTGAAAATTCAAGGACGATGTAAAAATGAGTGCTTAACATTATTGATAACTTAAGCTTTTTGATTGGATAATTTCGTCTCATCCATTTGGATTATGCCAAAAAGGAAGTTCAAACATAATTTGCTCTTGAATAGTTACATTGCACAAATTTTATTAAAATGTTTGTTGGAGTTCTTGTTTAGATAAATTTAAAACATTAACACGAACAGTTTCAAACATGATTCCTTATTTGTATTGCCTTCACTTATCATATCATCCTCATTTCCATTTGTCATTGTAAGATGTGGAGTCACAAATGAGTAACTTACTGTTAGTGATGTATTTCATATCTCCTTGGGCCTGTTTGGCAGTCAAGCATTTGAGAGTATTTTGCCCCCACATGCTTTCCTACAGAGCGTTCCATGTTAGACATGGAATTCTGGCTGCCAATGTTTGAAGACATAGCCGAACATGCCCCTTTTATCACCTTCATTATGAGTTATGACCTTTATTATAATTATCTTATTTCATCTGTCAAAGAATAACTTATTTATGTATTCCTGCATCCTTTATTTTTATCTGGCAGTGTAGAAACTTGTATACTTGTTGATTTCATTCTCATGTCTTTGTCCATGCGACAATTGTTTAGCTTGCAAAAATTAATGGATCATATTTCCTGACCAATTCATTTGAAGCTTTGGAATTTTGATTTCTTATGTTGCAAACTGATCTTTAACACTAATGAAATTTCAAATTTCTGTTTTGATGTGTTCTTGTGAGTTTCACTTTTTAAGCATTGATCTGACCTATTTATTGTTCTGAAATTGTGGGCTGAAGGTATCTTTGTGCTCTTCTATAAATAAGAGGATGTATGTAGATGCATGTGGAAATTAATTATGATGCATTAAACATTTTGCAAAGTACTAATAAATAAGCATGTGCTTCATGAATTAAGTTTTTCTACTTTGAGTTTAGTTTCTTCACACACAATAACATATTGCTGCTTATTTATTCTGAAAGACCCTTTCAAAGAAAAATTCTAAAAGAATTTTCAATTTTCTTTGTGTGCAGTCTTCAGTTAGACAAGTTCTTCTGCAGTCTGGCAAGGTAAATATTACATCCTGTGGTCTTTTCTGTTGTGTTGACTTCAAGTTTGCATTTTAATATTATTGTTGTATATTGTTCTTTGATTAAAATTTGATATTGGCTTGCACCACTAGTTTTTAATCCTGAGAAATTCTACTTAGAGAATATTGTATACCATGTTTTTGCTTTACTTATAGAGTGGGGTGAACACATGCGTGATATACTTCATTTTTGGGATGATTCCACACTGATATTTTGACTTAACACTTGTAATTTGTAAATATGCCTTCTTGATAAAATAGATATGGATTCCTAATCAATCCGTTAGCTATCCTTCTTCTTTTTCAAAAGAAGAAAAGAAAAGAACAATAGGACCTATATTGGTTTGGCTATATACAACAACAAAAATTGCTGTATCATATAATGAACTACTTGAGCTATATGGCTATAGAAAATAATATAGCTACTGAAGTTGAGTATGTATCCCTTCTTCAAAAAAAAGGAGTTAGAGTATACATCAGCCTAAACTACTGGCGGCACTGATGATTATCTTTTCATTAATACTCTTGATCCTGAAGATATTATGCATTTGTTGTTTTCAATTTGATGTTACTTATAATGAGAGTGCTCACTTTTGCAAAAATATAGAAAAAAAAAGTCCATATTATCAAAGGAAAGAAAATAAGAGAGTGGAAAAAATGTGCATTGGAGTTGGATTGTTCAAGAGGATAAAATTTTAGTTTTGCAGCAAAATAGGAGGTTAGGATGCTCATGTCACATTTGTTTATTCTTTTATGTCATCTCTATTGTCTTGAACCTGCTACGGAAAATTCTAGCGCTGGATTTCTTCCATAAAAAAATATAAAAAAGGTAGCTGGACTTCTAAAAATACTTAATTGTTAATCTACAAAAGGATGTCATAAGCGAAAGCCAAATGGCTTTCTTTATTTGGTAAATATCATATAAGATAGTTGTTAGCAACATGTCCAACTTATCAACTACTTGTTCTTTGGTAAAGTTTAGGTAGAGGTTCATCACCAAATGGATGGATCCTTTTTTGGAGAAGGTCTTACACTTTTGGGTGAAAGGTAACAATCAAAATCCTTTTATTTGATAAATTGTAAAACATATGAAGTGTATCCATCTTCAAGGATCTGTTGTCCAACCCCTATGTCTTGGTACTCTATCCTCCCATTCATAAGAGAGTGATAGCTGTCACCAGGAGCAGGTGAAAGTAGTGAGTTGAGGACTTTTTAAATAAAGAGTGTTTTTTAGAACGTGAATGATCTTCGGTCTGTCGTGTTGTCTTTATTACTCTGTTTTTGATATATCTGATTTGCCAATTTGTGTATCTCAATGCATCACCTGGGGAAAAATAATTTGAACTTTTAATAAGATTGTCGGGAAGCAAGTGTCAGCTTCTAACAATTTAAGATCTTAGCCAGAATCATCTGATGCCTAATGCTGTTGAATTCACATGGTTGGCTGAAAATGTGAATTTGCATCTGCTGTAAGACGTCCAAAATTCATATCTTTATCTGTGTAGTACAACTAATGCACTTAGCTACATGTGTATCTTGCAGTTACTATATGATAATAATGGGAATTTAAATTTATGGCTACTAACAGGAGTTTAGAATCTATTTTGTCTTTCCTCAAAAAAAAAAAAAAAGAATCTATTTTGTCACTTATGGACCTTATTGCCAAGAAACTATAACCACATATCTTATCTTGTGCAGGTTGATCCAAGTAATGTGGTTAACAAGAACAGGTTTCATTTATGACCGAAATAACTTGAGCAAAGTTTGTACTTCACTATATATCTCCTTTAATTTGTTCAATTTTTAAACATTGTTTTTGCAACCTTGCATCTATTAACAATATCTTAATACATGTAAGAAAACACGAAATCAATGGGGCGTAACACAAAAAGTCCGGTTCTACCAGATTTTTATTTAAGAATATGTATATATTGCTTTGTAGAATATATATAAATATATTATATATAGTGTTGAGATGCGCTCCCATTTGAACCTATGATCCTCATAATCATTGGACCACCTAGATAAAAGGGGTGGGCTGGTCCTGAGAGTTCCTTACACTGTTCGTTTCTAATCAAAATGCTTAGCCTCTTACACATTATCCGTGGATGCAATTGTGCACTTAATCTGATTGCTCTGAAGATTGTCTTTCTATCCTTCTTAAATATGAGGATTGTGGCTGACTAAATTGCACATGTATAAGCATACATCTTGTATACAGATTTATATTGTCCCTCTAAAAAAATAACATTTACATCATAAGTATATTGTAGAACTTGCTTCCTAAACAGTATTCTTCAGAAGTAAACTTAATCTAACATGAGTTATGGTGCAGCGGAAGAAATTTATTCATCAAATGCGTGATGGATGGGGCTTGGCCACTGATGGCAACGTGTTATTTGGGAGTGATGGAAGTTCAACACTCTATGAACTTGATCCTAAGACATTAGAAGGTTCTTTTACTTGCATTAGTCATACAGATTTTATTTTCTATATTCAATATTTATTTTTATGTTATGGTTTCAGTCACTAAAAGAGTCACTGTGAAACATAAAGATCGTGAAGTTCCTTTTCTTAACGAATTGGAATTCATAAATGGCGAAGTTTGGGCAAACGTCTGGCAGGTAAGCCTACCTATTCTCCGCTGTCAACTATTATAGGTAAGATTATCTCTCAATAATATATTGACACTGGGAGAGGTAGGCTAACTTGCATGCTTAAACATAGACATTATGGCTGATATTATGCCATATTGTTGCTTGTTGAGTTTGTTGATCTTGTTCATTTTTTTTTTCACTTGATGCAGTAAGAATTTTTGGTATAAGTTATAAGCATTTTTTTTCAAATAAGGGATTGAATCTTTAGGGTATCTTCCTTACCAGCACATAGTCTAATTCATGTTAGATGGTTTGATGATATGCCAGTAGCATGCCACATGTGCCTGTGGCAAGTCTCTACTCCCTTGTAACATGCCAGCAAGGGTCCTTGGATAATGATAAGACAATTGAACTCTTCTAAGTAATAATATGGTGAAGTTTCTTACAAGGAAGCTAACCTTCATGAATATACCTATATCTGACAGTATCAGAAGACAATTAACAGGACTTGAAAAAATAAGAGATTTATGGTATTCACCTAATTTGCTGTTAGGCAAGATAGGAAAAATGCATGACACCCATTAAGGGGTAGTTTGGTTTGACGTAATTGTAAATCCGGAATGTAAATGATTGTAATTGGAAATTCTAGTAGGATTTGTGTTTGCAAGAGTTACTTTTCCTTGGTTTGGATAGATATAAATGGAATTCTGGAAAATGAATTACGTTGTTTGGTTGAAAGTAAGAATTTGATATAAGTAGTTAGTTAGAATAAAATATTATTATATATTAATATTATATAATTTAAATTGATAAATTTTATGTTAAAAAAATAATTTTTTTATTCAGTGGATCAAACAAATAATTACTTTTATTTTCTAATATAAATATATTATTTATTTTTTATTGCAAATGCATATTACATTATTTATTATCTTTAACAATTTAAAATTAACACCCTTAATATTTTATTCATCTTTTTATTTCATAATTATTATATTTCTAATTATATTATTTATCACGTTATATGTGTTAATCACTAAATATTTTATTATATAATATGTAATTTATGTTAAATAATGATTTATTGTGTGGTTATTTAATTTAATTTTTTATATTATTTAATTTCTTTACAAAAAAAATTATATTTAAAGAAATTAAATTTGAAATGCAATATAATTTAAATATAAATTATTTTAAATTTATTACTATTTTTATATGCTTAATCATAATTTTATATTTATTATGATTTATTTCTTGTAAATATTTAATAAGTATTTTTAAATTATGAAATTTAATATATCTCTAACTTAATATTTTCAATTCTTAATATTTTTATTTATATTTCTTGAATCTGGAATTAAATTTTGTAGTTATATGTGGGAGTTGAAAATTTAAGATGTGATACTATATTTAAGTAAGATAATTATTAATTAAATATAATTTTTAAATTATGAAATTTAATATATCTCTAACTTAATATTTTCAATTCTTAATATTTTTATTTATATTTCTTGAATCTGGAATTAAATTTTGTAGTTATATGTGGGAGTTGAAAATTTAAGATGTGATACTATATTTAAGTAAGATAATTATTAATTAAATATAAATTATATTTTATAATTATCTATTATTTTAATAATTTATTTATCAAATAATTTTAAATATAATATTTAATGCACGTTTTTATATTCATAATTGTATATATTTATTAAATTTCTTAGATATATATTTTTTATTTTTATTTATTTATTAATTATATATTTAAGTATATTATAAGATTCTCTTAGCAACTCTTTCTCTTCGTTAATTCGGTGAACCCCACTCTCTCCTCTCCTTTCTAGTACACGGTCATGCAATTTATGTAGTCAACTGTAGTCAACTTTCTAGGAGATGGAATGCAGTAGTTGTATTTACTAAAAACAAACTACAAGGGAAAAACAATTACAGTAAAAGCTTTTACCGTAGTACCAATTGCAGCTAACCAAACTAGCCCTAAATTTGTTGATGACTCTTCCCCAGATTTTTTGTCTTTGACACTAATTTCATTGACTTAGTTGATCTCTAGGACCAATGATTGGTTGCACTTGCTAGGTAACTTTTCATGGGCCATTCTGAGTATGCAATAAATGCTTCAAGAATAGATCATGATAATGATAGATTTATTGAGAACCAAAAGAAACTTACAATGATATATGGATTTACTTTTCATTGACTGTGTTCTTAGAATGCTATTGTAACATTATGAAAGTTGACTTTTCTAGATATCAAGATGTAGGAGCGAAGTGTGAGCTATGCTAGATGAAACCTGGAGTTTCGTACATTTTTGCCCAGGCAAAAACATAGATTTCATCTTTTGGTTCAAATGGCGCATAGACTATGCAAGTTTTAATGCTAGTCCATGTGGTCAACATTCAGCACGTCCTAATACAAGAGTTTCTTTTCTCTATTTTTATTAAATCAGTTAGTTTATATGATTATGCTGAAACGTGATTATATTATTTCCATATTCTTTAACGTGAGCAATTTCAATGAGCTAGTTTCAGCTTTTCTAATGTTTGTTTAACTTGAAATTATATGATTTAGACCGATTGCATAGCTAGAATATCTCCTGAAGATGGTGCAGTTCGTAGTTGGATCCTACTTCATGGATTGAGGTACCCGTTGTTCATAGAAGGACAAACCTTTCTAAATTCCCAGAAAATTTCCCTTTGCAATAGTTTAACATTGAAACAACATCTTTTCTGATCGTTGGCCTGTATTTTACAGGCAAGGCTTGCTAAATTCTGGGCACACTGTGAGTATACATCTTTTTATGCTTATCTTGCAATTTTAAGTAATTAGAACCTTCTTCCTCCATGGTCTCTGTTTATGAAGGAAATTCAGTTCAGGATGACATGTAATGTGAATTAATATGGTGATGAGCTACAAGTAATGCGAGTCCAAAGAGCCATGGACTTTTTTAAGTGCTGCTCAGGTTTTCGAAGTCTGGAGATGTTTTATAATTGAAGTTAAAATTGACAAGAGGTTGAAATCTAATCATATTGGCGGGATAGTATTCATGGTATACGTACATGCTGTTACTGGCATGAAGCATCAATTTCCTGTTTCTTTTTTCTCCACAGTAATGGCTTTAGCCAAGTGATATAAGGGCGTATTGAGGATCTTGAACTGTCTTTCCTTTGGAACTGTCTCATATGGGAAAACATATGAAATGGACTAGATTATCTTGTGGAAAAGAGGTGTTGGTAGGAGGATATTAGAGTATTAGAATAATTCCAAGGCACACATCTAGGTTTTGGAAGAAAAAGTATCTATTATGTATGAGTACACTTTTAGTTTCAACTGTGTGACCTATTGTGTATCATTTGATGTTTCTAATATGTGCTAACTACTCTTTAGAGTATACAATGCCAAGTTTCGATCAAGAAGGCTGAGGCAAAGAAATGTTCATAGAACCAATTTGTAATAAACTGCTTGTTCCATTGTTCTTAACTTGTATATCTTTCCAGGCTATCGACGTGCTCAATGGTATTGCCTGGGATGAAGAAAAGAAGCGTTTGTTTGGTGAGTTTGTATAGTTTTGTGTATTAGCTAACCCTAAATCTCTATCATCGTTACTTCTGTTACTTTTTTATGCATTGATTTACATTCGGGGCATCTCAGTTAAGATATGGAATGCTTCAAGTAATGTTTGTGGTCTAACCTTGTTTTCCTTCAAATGGTATCAGTAACAGGGAAGCTATGGCCGAAGCTCTACGAGATCAAACTGCATCCGGTAACTGGCCCTCTGAAAGGGAGGATAGAAGACCTGTGTCCATTAAGAATATGAGAAGAATTACTGTCGAAAAGCACTTAAAAATCATAGAGTTCGGCGTGTTTATTTGTGGCATTAGTTTTCGGATAATCACATTGTATAGATTGCTAAATCATCTGTGATTATATTTATACAAATTTGAAGTATACTTGATCCCGCAATTTTGCATGTTATCTTGTAATGGAGATTGTAGATATTTGTCATATGTACTCATAGACCCCGTTTGGTTGGGGAATAAGATCAAGATTAAGATTTTATTTCCCACTTTTTAATCAAACGGCTTACTTTGGGTTTAGATGGGGCCCACAGCATTAAATGTGATAACAATAAAAAAGGTGAGAGCAGAGCATTCCATCTTCTAGCAGGATTAAGGTGTAGGAATATATATTGGATTAATAAATCTTATTCCTGGAGTAGCAAAGGTGCATCCAAACGGGGCCATAATGTCTCTAAATCTAGAGATATTCGAACTCTCTTATACATCATATGGCAGAAAATAAAAAAAATAGATATTTTTGCTGTTTTTTGAAAGGTATTACAACATGTTAAATTTGTGTAAAAGGATGAAATTATTCTTTAAAGGTTTATGCATATGAATTTGTAATTAGATTGAGATCTACTATTTGGATCTTAATCTAAAGAAATTAATTTTGATTTAGCCATCTTTATATTACTAAACGCATTATTTTATTTAATGATGGATGGGTCTACATATGTATTTTTTTGGTTTTTCTTAATCACCATTGCCATCAGGACAGCAAGCCTCGTTTGCCTAATCAGATACTTATTATGTAGTTAATTATTTTCTTGAAACATTTTAATTTTTATCAGGACAAGAATGAAAATTAATGCGAGTAATCCTGTAAATATTTTCCATTGAGACAATGATACAATTTATAGTAGATATTTGTGCAAGCCATTAATGCATATGTGAGTAAAATTTTGCAATTACATCACAAACTATGAAAACTTTGACCGTTTTATATATATTCAGAATTACTTATAAAAAAGTAAATAAGAAACGAGAGCTTTTGCAAATAAATGAAAATTTACATACCTTGCTCTACTCAAACTGATTAATTGAATTAATTATTTTGCAATAAATTTTCCAGAGGTTTTAATATTCCAGGATCCTAATAAATTTTGAATAATTTAATATCTCTTTCTATACATCTTTCAAAAAATGCATAATTATTTACTATATATATATATATATATATATATATATATATATATTATCTCAACAAGCTCTTCTTCCAGTAGGGAGCGTTGGCCATGGCGGAAGCAGCGCTCTCTGCAACCCGCGAGCTCTTCGTCCATGGCACCAGGAACCCAAGTGGTCGACTACCTCGCCGCCGTTACCTCCCATTCCCCTTCTCTTCTTCTTGCTCTTCGCCTCTCTCATCCTTCTCTCTTCAGTTCCCTACCCGTAGAGCCCCCTCCGCCGCCCCTCTCTCCTGCTCCCTCTCCCCTTCTCCATCCGCGACCAGGTCCCCCGCGAAGGCCAAAGGCGCTTCCTTGTTCAGCGAGGGCAGGGACGAGGACGAGCACCGCCTCGTCTGCCCCGGCTGCGGCATCTACATGCAGGACGCCGACCCCAACCGCCCGGGTTACTACCAGAAGAGAGCGCCGCCCTCCGATGAACTCGACCAAATGGATGACGAAGACGATGATGAGGGGGATGAGGATGATATCGACGCCATCCTCGACGAAGAGGACGAGGAAATCGAGTTTTCTTCGTCAAAATTGGATTTTGATGACGAAAAGGACGAGCTTTTCGGCGGGGATTCGAGTGACGGGATCGATTGGGAGTCGGACTGGGATCCGGACGAGGAAGATGAGAAGTTTCTGAAGGACTTGGACGGGTTCACCCCCGCCGGCCCCGGCTACGGCAATGTCACGGCGGAAGTCCTGGAGAAGCGCAAGAAGCCGAAGATTTCCAAGTCGGAGAAGAAGAAGAAGCTGCGGGAGGCGAAGAGGAGCGAAGCGGCGGAGGACATGGCCACGGTTTGCGCCCGGTGCCACTCGCTGAGGAACTACGGGCAGGTGAAGAACAACGGCGCCGAGAACTTGATTCCGGACTTCGATTTCGACCGCTTCATCTCGTCCCGGCTGATGAAGCCAATGACCAGCGCTCCGGTGGTGCTCATGGTTGTCGATTGCGTGGATTTTGACGGCTCGTTCCCCAAACGGGCGGCGAAGTCCCTGTTCAAGGCACTGGAGGCTAAGAGCGGAGAGTCCAAGCTGTCTAAATTGCCGAAGCTTGTACTGGTCGGAACCAAGGTCGACCTTCTTCCGTCTCAGATATCGCCGACGAGGTTGGATCGGTGGGTCCGCAACCGAGCTAAGGCCGCAGGCGCGCCCAAGCTCAATGCTGTTTACTTGGTGAGCTCCCGGAAGGATGTCGGCATCCGGAATTTGGTTTCCTATGTGAAGGAGCTGGCAGGACCTAGAGGGAATGTGTGGGTGATTGGTGCTCAGAATGCCGGGAAGTCTACTCTGATCAATGCATTTGCTAAAAGAGAGGGTGTGAAGAGTACTAGACTTACAGAGGCTGCAGTCCCCGGAACCACATTAGGCATATTGAGGATTCCGGATATTTTGCCGGCCAAAGCAAAGATGTATGATACTCCTGGCCTTTTGCATCCGTACCTTATGACGATGAGGCTAACCAGAGAGGAACAGAGAATGGTGGAAATTCGCAAGGAATTGCAACCTCGAACATATAGGATGAAGGCAAGTTGCTGCTTTATATTTACTTGTTTCTTGCTAACAAAATATTTCTTGTTTAATAACCGCCCATATGTGGAAACATATGACCAAACCTGAGTAGGTGTTGTTCATAGCAACGGCGAAATAGCTTTTACAAGTTGTATGTATCCTAATTACCCATGCAAATTGATGCACTTGAAACATTTATGCACCAAAAAAACTTATCTGTACATAACTAGAAAATGCTAAGGAAAATAATAACAGTGCTTTCATTTGGCATTTTGATAGGTAAATTCTGAAATGTGAAGCTCGTCCTGTCAAAAAGAAATGTGAAGTTTTGCTGTACCTGTACTTTCATAATAGAATATGCTAGTTCAACTGGAGGTCTTTTTCGATGGTTACATTATTAGATTTGATTCTCACTCAGAAGATTAAGGATACTACATGAACATTTAAAAGCTCAGTAATCAAATAGATTTTGTACCTTTCCTGCTTCTAATTATGCGAGAGCAATATCTTTTATCAACAGTCATATGCTATAGGTATTAACGTTCCTCGAAACTATCTATGGATTTTCTAAATAGTTTCTTTCCTGGAGTTGGATTCAAATTTGCCTCAGTTCTTTTTGTTGTCTTTTAATATGTGCATGGAATTGCAAACTCTTCTCAACCCGCAATGTACCTAAAAGGTTGGGCAACATATACCAATCAGAATGAAACATTAGAGGGGAAGAAAACTCCCAATTTATGATTGCAATTTCAGTGTCGACAAGAAAAGATAAGGTCTTTGTCAATTACAAATAGCAGCATGTATCAGATCAGTATGACTAATAGACATTGACACATATTGACATCTAAACTATAAAGCCTAAGATATTTTGCATGTTTCTTGCACTTCAGGGTTCTTTAAGCTTTAAAATAGGCCATTACCTCCTTCTCAAACAAAATGACCATTATCCTCTGAACATGGAATCCTACATGGTAGATTTTGATATAAATTTGTGTTGGCTTTATTAAGTAGATGAAAAAATATGGTAATTTGTAAAGGCAAAACCATTTGATAGACTAAGATTGTGAAAACACATTCTTCCCTTGAAGATTGTGATTTTTCTGCTCTTTGCTACAGTTTGCAAGTTCTAAAAGTAACAAGGCAATGCAACTGCCTTAGCTTTTTGCATATCAATTCTGTTCTTTTTAAAGCTTGTCTATTATCAACACTTCTTTACCCAAGAAGAAATGGTATTTTGTTGTTTACCTTTTCTATTCTTAAACGAAACCCAAAATGGGACATAGGCAGGATACTTTGATGCTGTATTTCTCCTTGTCATTTTGCATCATGGATACAAATCATGGTAATTTGCAAGTATTATGTTTATCATGCATTTCAGGTAGGTCAGACTGTTCATGTTGGTGGTTTACTGAGACTGGATTTAACTGAGGCTTCAGTAGAAACAATTTATGTTACTGTTTGGGCATCACCAAATGTTTCTCTTCACATGGGGAAGACAGAAAATGCTAGTGAAATACGAGATAAACATTTTGGCATCAGGTTACAGGTGAGCTTCCCTCTAACAAAACGCATTTTCCGTTGCTTTCTTGTAGAAACTTACACTTAATTTATATAAGGAAGAAATAGGAAACCCTATTAAAATTTTGACAGATGTTTACCTTTTTATAGTCAAACTCATTGTACATTTTCTTTGGCACCTCAGCCACCAGTTGGACAGGATCGAGTTTCTGAACTAGGAGACTGGATACACAAAAAGGTGAAGGTTTCAGGGATAAGCTGGGATGTCAACAGCCTCGATGTAGCTGTTTCTGGTCTTGGATGGTTTTCACTAGGACTGAAGGGTGTGGCAACTGTGACATTGTGGACCTTTGATGGAGTTCTAATAACACAAAGAGAACCTTTGGTTCTTGACCGAGCTCCTTTCATCGAAAGACCAGGATTTTGGCTGCCTAAAGCTATCTCCGATGCTATCAATGATAAGAACAAGATGGAAGCAGAAGCCAAGAAGCTGAAACAAAAGAAAACAGATTTCCTTCTTGAAACAAGCATATGAAATAAGGCCATCTTATTTAAGAAACCAATGTGAAAGATTGTTGTCTTGCAACATCAGGACCTGATTAGTTCTCCATTGTAGCTTACCATGAATCTGAGTTGCTGAGGTATGAAGTGGTTATACAACCTCCTGAAATAATGTTGCAATTCCTACCTCTGTCATGGCAATGATAACCAATTTCATTGGTTTCAAGTGAAGTGTAAAACCCACTCAAATTTTGGCAGGTTCTGCATTTAGTCGAGATATTTTATATTCTTTTGTAATAATGCATGTGAAATGTGTATTTGGATCATCAGTGACAATATATGCATATGTGTAATGTGTACTTGGGGATCATCAGTGTAATCGACTTATCTGATAGGTCTGGTATGTGTATACACATAAGCTTTGTTCCCTTTTCTTTATTGTTTCAATCAGATTTTTTTTTGGTATCAAGTTCATCAACATGTCAGAAAAGGAGTTCCTGAACATGTTCTGCAATATGATGATACATTCTTTTTTGTTTTTTTTTTCCTTAACCCAACTCCAGTTCTTTTTGCATGCACCTTGATCATTTTCTAATCTGGCAAGTCTCTTCTGAATTTGACCATTCATGTTGTTTGATTGTTTTTATACACAAAGTTTGTGACCTGTTCTTAGTTTATAGTCAAATAAATTGTTGTATATTTATTTCTGTGAATAGACTGCATATAATTCTCATCAGAGCTTGGTTTGTTGCTTTGACACTATTTGGCCCTGTTATTTAAATTCCTTGAAGCAGTTGAAATTATACTGAGGAGGTTGAGTGTTTGGTCAAGTTGATTTCTTTCCATCTTCCAGTTAACTTCTTAAGAACAATGAATTCCTTATTCTTCATATTTATATCATAAACCAGTTAGTTTTCCTTTGTTAATGAAATCTAATAAGAATTTTAAATGACATTTTCCAATTTTCAGGGTAAATACAGATGAGGATGTTCTGAGATTTGGAAATTCTTAACTAGAAACTTTGTGTCATTAGATTTTGGGAAATTGAATTATTGGGAATCCATTAAACTTTTGAATATTAGGATTTACAGAAAAAAAAAGAATGATTGATAAATGACTTGATACTTTCTGAAATGATGTGATCACAGAGGCCAAGGAAATATTACAAGCTATGAGAATATTAACTCTCAAATGCCAGGGCTCGTTCTTGATTGCTTCATGTAATGTAACTTCTTTCTTCTTGTACTTTTCTTCAAGATTTTTTTTAACCTTGACATATTGAACTTTGATGGTGAAACATAATTTATTTCTATTTGTTTACAATTATAATCTTCCATTGTTATAAAAAAAGCATAATATTCGTGATAAAAAAAGTATATTTTATTTTGTAACTAGACGGTCGATTATAATTCCATTTAATTTAGTACTTTTTTTTCTACCACGATATTAGATGTTCACTCTAAGTCACGCGTCCGACTATAACGATCGAGCTTCAAACGAAAAGAATAAATTCAAACTTGACTTAAGTTTTTACTACTTCGCTCCAACTATTTGCGTATTTTGGTACTCGTTCAAAACCTCGATGTCTAATATTATAAGTATTTAACTAATTCAAAATCGAAATAAAGAATAAAATGATATTCTTTTGAAATTATTAAGAGATACAATATTATTAATCAGTTGTGGCAACCTAAGTTAACTAATATTGCTTGATGTAATGTAACTTCTTTCTTCTTGTACTTTTCTTCAAGATTTTTTTTAACCTTGACATATTGAACTTTGATGGTGAAACATAATTTATTTCTATTTGTTTACAATTATAATCTTCCATTGTTATAAAAAAAGCATAATATTCGTGATAAAAAAAGTATATTTTATTTTGTAACTAGACGGTCGATTATAATTCCATTTAATTTAGTACTTTTTTTTCTACCACGATATTAGATGTTCACTCTAAGTCACGCGTCCGACTATAACGATCGAGCTTCAAACGAAAAGAATAAATTAAAATCGAAATAAAGAATAAAATGATATTCTTTTGAAATTATTAAGAGATACAATATTATTAATCAGTTGTGGCAACCTAAGTTAACTAATATTGCTTGATGTAATGTAACTTCTTTCTTCTTGTACTTTTCTTCAAGATATTTTTAACCTTGACATATTGAACTTTGATGATGAAACATAATTTATTTCTAATTTTTACAATTATAATTTTCCATTACAATTAAAAAAATAATATTCATGATTAAAAGTATATTTTATTTTGTAACTAGACGGCCAATTATAATTTTGTAAACCAATTTAGTATTTTTTTCTACCACGATATTAGATGTTCACCCTAAGTCACACGTCCGGCTATAACGATTGAGCTTCAGACGAAAATAATAAATTCGAACTTGGCTTAAGTAGAGAGAAAGTTTTTACTACTTCGCTCCAACTATTTACTTATTTTGGTAATCGTTCAGAACCTCGATGTCTAATATTATAAGTATTTAACTAATTCGAAATCGAAATAAAGAATAAAATGATATTCTTTTGAAATTATTATGAGATACAATATTATTAATCAGTTGTGGTAACCTAAGTTAACTACTTGCTTTTTTAGACAGATAACTACTTGCTTCTTTTGTAATTAGTACCCCACACATTTTATTATCCATTTCCTTTGTTTTTCCCAACTGTCGACTTAGTCCACTTTCGGTAAAAATCATAAAATACCAAAAAAAATGTCAAAATGGTCGATATCATATCTCCTCACCTACCTCTTCCCCTTCTCTTCAATTATAAAAAAAAATGGCACATGAACTTGATTTGTGTTTTATTTTGTCAGTGTTAAACCTAATATTTAAAAGTGTACAAATTAATTCAATTTGACATATAGAAGCATACAAATTAAATCAATTTATCTTGTTATTGGGAATTTTCGTTCCGAAATGTAACCACCAAGAAAATATTAATTCTTCTTTTATTTATTTGATTAGAACAATTGAACTATTGTATGAGTGTAGAAATCAATTAAACTATTAATTCATAAAATTAATACATAGGAAAATGACGGTGCATGTCATTGTATCACAATCAAATTCTCAATTATTTTATTTTATTTTATTTTCCTGTTTAATCTTGGAATTAAAAAATAATTGAACTCTAGACTGACAAAATTCAGTCTTTTATAATTGCCCTCATCTGAATTCAATCCTTGAATTCTCTTCAATTCTTCTGTCTTTGCTCGATATACAAATTGCTTGACCGTGAACTGAGTTGTAATGTAACGTAATGTAATGTAATTTAATTGTTTTCGACATCATACAATTAAGTATTTGAGCATGACAAATATGTCATTATCATTTACTAGTATTCGGTTTTAGAATCCATAATATATATACCTTCTTGTTTTCGTTCGGGGATCAAAAATTCGCCCGTTCGGATATCGAAAACGCGTCCGACGCTGCCAATCTTCGCCACGTGTGTTTGAGGGTTTTCTTGAAAAATAAAATTTTTGAATTTTTTTTGTCGCCGTCCGCATATATATATATAAATATATATATATATATATATATATATAATTTGATGTTCGGATGAATACGGTGAAAATAAATTCTAATCAAAATGATCTCGCTGAAATTCGAATTCAAAATTATTANATAAATATATATATATATATATATATATATAATTTGATGTTCGGATGAATACGGTGAAAATAAATTCTAATCAAAATGATCTCGCTGAAATTCGAATTCAAAATTATTAATCAATTTTTTCTTCTAGAACATAACCTTAATTAGTTGTGTGTCAACCATCACTATCATTTATTACAATAAATTCTTTTTGTGTTGTATGCATGTAGTGCATAAAAAATATATATATTTTTATTCGATATAGTTTTTTATTGATAATTTTACATTTATTTTAGTATTTTAGACTATTAGTATAATATGATAAATACATTGCACATTCTTGGACCCCTATAATTAATTATTAAGTAATTATGCATTACGATAACACTCTTCATCTAACTCTTATTAAAAAAAATCCCAAGTGTTAAATTATTAAAATAAGTAAAAGAGTTTAATCATGATCATAAACTCCTCATTTAAGTAATAAAATAAATAATTAGTTAATTAATTAATCAAAAAAGGGATTTACATTACCAACTATCTCTATATTTTTAAGGCGTGTTAATAATTAAAAAATATGAAAAAACATCAAAGTGGGAATTAGTGGTTGATATTTTAGGCATATGTTCAAGATCGGATGTAGATGGTAGAGGACGGGGTCAATTGAAAATATCGCGAGAACTTGGAAAAATAATTGCGAAAAATGAATTTAAAAATTTAGGTAGAGAGCATTATTTTTCATCATTCAAGTATTTTAACAAAATAAATTTGTATGTGATCGAAAATGATATATAAGAATAGAAAAAAATAGAATTAATTAATTAACAAAAAAAAAGATTTGATCATGAAGTCGGATAGATTATTTTAAAGATAAATGATGCATAATTATTACCATATTAATTTATGTGTAGGTTTATTTCCTACGAAAAAGTAAGAAAATTTGTAAGCAACACATTTAAAGGGTCAAATGTTAAAAATTTGTGCTCTTTTTTTTTTACCATCCCAATTCAATAACTCACGCGACGCAGTAGTATAGTCTATCCATAAATTGAGTTCCACCTATCATAGTTTCGACTAATTTGATATCATCCGAGTCGCGTGTTTGGCAAGTAAAACTTCCAATGAAGATTTTTTAGATCAACATATTTCAAACTCGAGACATGCCTAAGTGAGGAGGAACTTACCACTTCAACTCCATCTCGGTCGATAAAATTTGTGATTTATATGCCGCGGATTGTACCAATTTTTTTAAAGATTGGGTAGTATAAGTTTAAGATAATGATTTTTTAATTTAATAGCTTTGGGATTTTTCTTTTTGTTACGGATAATTATTTTCAAAAGCTTTTGTGAAGAAATAAAAATCCATTTTTTGAAATATTTTCGAAATCACTTTTTTTTTTGAAACTCAGTTGATATCTAAATATTCTTTTATCAAACATTAAAATAAAGAAATATTTTAATGTCATCAAGAAATAGAAGTGGCTAACATGGTACCTTTCTTTTGATCAATATAAATGTTAGCCTTTTGTTTTCTAAGTTATATTTCTATTTAAAAAAACAAATTAGCTTGGA
This sequence comes from Pontederia paniculata, assembly GCA_001647135.1. NCBI lineage: Eukaryota > Viridiplantae > Streptophyta > Magnoliopsida > Commelinales > Pontederiaceae > Pontederia > Pontederia paniculata. The sequence goes on from LTAE01000920.1 coordinate 20,724, forward strand.
AGTTTAAAAGTAAAAAAAAAAAGATTGATCCGATATAGAAAGTTAATTTTTATTTCTTTTTGAAAAAATAGAAGTGTTAAAGAGTTCAATGAAGTGCATCATATATTATGATATCTATTTCCTCAATTGTAAAATGCTAACTTTATGATGAATAAAACAATTTAATATTTAACGTCAATTTAACGGTTGAGAAGATATGTAATACTATAAAAAGATAAGTAACTTCCGAAAATATCTATCCAACCTATATATTTTGTTATTTTGAAAAAAAAATATTTAAAAAATTATCCAACCCCATATTGATTCTAAAGTTTTCTTTATTACATTTATCTTAGTTAAATAGGGAGCATCCTATTTTAAATTTACGGTAACAATTAAATTTTCTCTCTCCTATTTTTTTCCTCTCTCCTAAATTTATTCAATCATATTGTTGAAAATATATAGGGCGAGAGATCGACCAAGAATCAAAACAACGAAGAAAAACGAGAAAAAAAGATTGACACACAGATTTTCAACGTGGTAAAACCCTCTTGATCAATGTGAACAAGAGAAAAATATCCACGGACAAAGAAGACCGCTACCAAAGAGTTTTCACTATGTCAGAAGAAGAAGAGTGTACATCATAAAACCCTAACCCATATTTATAAGGGTCCATACCGCGGCGGGCGAAGCCCCCCCACCCCCATGGGAATCAATATCGGGCTATGGACTTGGAGCTAACGGCCTAAGCTCTCCGCTACCGCCACAGATTCCTTTTTTTTTCTTAATTTTTTTTTCAATTTTGAGTACAGAGTATAATATTTCAAAGCACAATAACACATACATTATATATTCTACGATTAAAAATGTAAATACTATAATATTCCCTACTTAAAAAAGATCATCTCTTATCTTATTTGTTTATTGCACAAGCGATGATATTATTCCTTTGGTAGGTCCATCCCCTATCATGAAACTTTTTTTCTCTCTCTCTTTCTCTCTCCTCCACTCTCTCTCACACACGCATGAGCCAGCATCTCAAACACGCATGAGCCAGCATATCTCTCTCTCTCTCTCTCTCTCTCTCCTCTCTCTCTCTCTCTCATGGTTTGATGATACAGTCCACATTGATACAGCTGTCAGGAACCCCATCCGGATGTGATGGGGGCCTGCACGGAGAGATCTCGACCGCCCAAATGGGCTGCCTTTGATCAATCAACGGTCGGATCTGGCCCATCCACGCGGTCCATACGTGCAGACGCGTCCTCTTGGACTTCGTCTCCCCCGCACTCCGCGAGCGCATAATAATAATAATAATAATAATAATATTATTATTATTATTAATAAATTTATTATTTTATTATTTACGTTATTAGTTATTATTATCATCATCGTTAACATCAGCAACATCAACTTTTTTTTGTCTTTTGATTTTTAAAAAAAAATATTTTTTTTAGATTGGGAAATATTTTTGTTTATATTAATTTTATTCCTCCTGGGGGCATTTCTGCTGTGGGGACGGGGACAGGAAACACGGAATACGAGATCTGCCATTGGTCCACGTGTCATAGTGCTGTTGGATTACGGACGTGAACGGCGAGTTAACGGCAGCACCCGAGACGCAGTCTTTGGGAAGCCGGTCCGGTCCGATCCAACTACTAAGTGCCGGCTCAAATATATCACGGTTCATGGAAACCCGGTTCACCCTTGTATTTTTTTTCCCTCAAACTCACCATTATTATATTAAAACCAATACATAAAAAAAACTCAGTTGGATGTTGATCGATCACTATTAACAAAAATATTTTGCAGTTTCACAATCTAATATTAATTTTTGAAATTGTTAAATTCAAAACTTTTATCACGTCAACAATCTGTTTTCAATGTCTAGTAAGTTTGTAAGAGGATTGAAGGGGCATAATTCACATGCTAGTGCATCATATATTTTGCACAATTTTGTTGGTTGTCAAATTCAATGTATATGTAGCAAATTTAATAGTAATTGTAATAAAAGAAGCAATAGGGGTAAAATTTATATATATCTTTAAAATTAATCATACTATTATGACTTTTCTAATATATATCAAAAGGCCATCTAACATTTATCAATTTTTTTAAAAAAGTAAAAAAATGATTCTCTTAGTTCAGTGCCCCTTAAAATGAGATTTCAATGTTTTTTCTGTTAGGCCATAAAATAATCTTAAGTAAATCTACGAATTCATTCATTAAGTAGGCATTTACTTTCATTTGCTCATGTGTAGCATATTCTTCTTTCATTTATAACACAATTGATTAAAATTCGAGAGGAGGAAGCAAGATAGTTATAAGAAATAATCTTATAGTAAAACTTGGCAACCATCCTTTTAAGTTTTAACTATATCTAATTTGTTCATCAATTTCAGTTTTTTTTTGTAAGGGGAGTATTCTTTACTTAGTTTTTTTTTGTTTTGGGTACACATTGACTAGGCAAATAACTTCAGCCCACGAAAAGAAAGATAAAAAATATTTTATCAAAATATTAATTTTCTCATCCTCATAAATAATTATTCAATGAATAGCTGATAATATGATACACAAATAATTTAATTAGGGGTGTTCAATGGATCAGATCGATCCGATGAACTCGACAATCCGAACCGATCCAATCTCAATTGGATCAAGGTTAAGATCGTTGGTCGGATCGAAACCCGAATCGATCATAATCCGATCACTAATCGATCGAGTACGAGTTTTAATTTTTCGAATCCGATGAATACGACCCAACACAATGATCCAAACTTTTTTAATATTTTTTTATTAAATTTGAATCAATTTATTCTTGATAAAAAAATTATATTATTTTAAAATTAAAATATATTTAAAATTTATACTTTATATTCTTTAAAATCATTATAAATCTTTGGAAAAATATTTTTTTTAAATATAGTTAGTGTTAAATATTATAAATAAATAATTAAATATATATAAAAAAATTAATCATGTAAATCAATGATCCGATCCAATTCAATTCGACCTAATGAAGATCAGGTTGGATCGAATTCGATGACTAATTTGCCATCAACCCGATCTAATTCAATCCGAATAAAATTAATTAGATTAAATTAAATTTGGGAATCGAGTCGAATCAAACCTGACCCGTGAACGCCCATAAATTTAACCCTCATACACTCTTGTTCGAAAGATCGCTTTGTACCTTTTATTGATCTAACAAAAAATAAACCTTTTATTTTATTATTAACTAAAAAATAATTGATAATAATCTACCATGAGAATTGGGTTTGTAGAACATGAAAAATGATTGGCGACCAGTTTCTTTACAATGAAGTTGAGTGGTTGAATGGAGATTAAAAAAAAGATAAAAGTTGGAGGATCCTTGATAAAAAAAAATATGCCCTAATCTTGACCTGGTTATTGTTCTTATAGAACATTCATAAATCCTACCCGGTCCAAGTAGACCAGACCAAAGAGTACGTGTGCGGGTAACTGACCCAGTTATCTTGGAAGAAAAAAAGATTTAGTCGCCCAACTTAAAAAGTTACTGTTCTGGATTACAACAACAAGAACAGGTCTCTCTCTCTCTCTCTCTCTCTCTCTCTCTCTCTCTCTCT
>LTAE01000920.1:24833-66570 GCA_001647135.1 Pontederia paniculata
CCCCCCGAACGGCGGCCACGGCGAGGGGCCCCTTAACCGCGCCCGACGGGCTCTCAAAAAGATCCTCGTGTCCGGACCAGGAGGCCACGCGGGGTCCTCGTTCGGCAGCGGGCGCAACAGCGCACACGGGCGGACGCTGTCCACGAGCGTGTCGCGGAACTGGTCCGCCGGCCGGCAGGTCCAGGCCATGGCGTCGCAGCTCTACTCCCCACGCAGCTCCGAACTCGCCGCGGCCTCCGTCTGCGGAGGCACTGGGATGGCGCTCGCTGTGTACACCATGAGCTCCCTGCTGGTGTTCGCCATGTGGGTCCTCGTAGCAGCCGTGCCGTGTCAGCAGGAGCGCGGCGCCAGCGTCAGTGCGCCGTCGCCGCCGCCGAAGCAGCTGCCGTGGGCCTCGGCCATGGTCGCGCTGCAGGAGCGCGTGGGTGAAGAGTGCCGACGAAGGGACCGGAACAGGGCGCCGGCGGGGATGCTGGCGGAGCTGCTGGCGGTGGAGAGGTGCGGCAGGGCGCTGATGGAGGCATTGGAGGAAGGCGGCGGCAGCAGCCGGCTACTACCTGTCACAGAGGACCTGACTGCCGCAACGGCCGGAGAACTCGCAGAGGCCTGCAGGAGGATGGAGGAGGGGCTGGGGCCATTGGAGAGACAGGTGAGGGAGGTGTTCCACCGGGTGGTCGGATGCCGGGCTGAGGTGCTCAGGTGCGTCGACCAGAGCTCCTCCTCCTCCTAAGCTTCAGAAGCAGGACAAGCACTGCGACAGCACAAAGAAGAGAGCTTGGTGTGGTTCTCTTCTTGTTACATTTAGATGCCTTCTAATTGGTAGTACTTCATTTAGAGCATTCTTTTGTTCTTGCTGATAGAAATTTGCTACCAATATTAACAGGTTTATATTCTTTAGATTGATCAAAAGATGTTAATATTCTTTAGTAGATGTCTGGATTTTGCTGGAAGTGCACTGCAATGAGAAGAAGATTTTGAGATAACAAAAAAGGATGAGGAAATGGTCTCAAAATTCTTGCAGTGCAACCAGTTCTTTTTTTTCTTTTCTTTTCCATGTACCATTTTTTGTTTGTTTCATGTTAATTGTTGAAGGGTAAGGCCTTCATTGCCCTCAATTAGCATTGTAATCTACATGTATTCTGTACAATGTAAATTAATGTATGCTAAGTTATTTAATTTGTTGATATCTTGTCACTTGAGCCATGGATTATGTGATTTAGTTTTTCTATGTGTAGTTTTCTAACATGAAAATAATTACTTATCAGAATTTGTAAGTTGAATGAATTCAGATTGAGATATATCATTATACTAATAGTTGAAATGATCATAACATGGTGACTTGAATCATTAATCATAAACACCATAAACAAATCTGTCTTCTCTTACATCTGATACTTACTTTCTTTGAGAACTTGCCTTTATGGTGGTCCTAAAACTTTTTAGTCAATTATTATGTTTAAAAAAATTTAATCTGGAGTTAAGTACAATAGGGAAGTTACAATATTGGGCATGAAGGAAAACCTCATTGTTTATACTTTCAGCTTAAATAGGACATTGTGATAGGCTCAGACAGGGTTCAGGAAACAGGTATACACAGAAAGCTTTACTCACCATACTTCAAGGTTGTGAAGGCGTGTTTAGCACTCTTTTGCACATGATTGGCTTCAGAAATTGACAAAAAGACCTGCTCAGCACTTGATATCAAGTATAATATGACAACTAAGAATGTCAAACTTGTTGTTTGTGCAAAGCTGAACAGGTATGAATACTTTATAACTGGAGCTCAGAAGATCTTTTCTTGACACACGAAGAAGCTTTGATATGGAATATGTATTGTATTCACATCCTTTCATTTTCCTTGATAACAAATGAGATTAATATCTAGTCCAACTTGTTGTGGAATAAATGCATGAGGTACACATGAAGGTAAGCTTTGGCATCTACATATGTGAGTCATGTTCAGAATCTCATATCCTATATAACATCCCTGAGGGTCTTCAGTGTTAGGCTCCTAAGAAGGCATATCTGCCCCACCAGGTTTGAGAGTCTTCATAACTGACAAAAACAAGCACCTTCAACACAAAACACTCTCATCTCCTTAGCAAAGCCAAGGCTCCAATATGTTTTGGAGCAAGAACATTCTTCTTGTGTGTTTTCCAACTGCCCTGTGCAATCTCCAGCTGAGATGCTCACATCCTTTCCCACCCTGTGTGCTGCATCCAAAGTCATGTAAATTGACTTCACCAACACCTTCAGTTGAAGCTCCATCATGAACAAAGAGATCTGTTCTTCCAGTTTGCAAAAGTCCATGGTCCACTAAGTTCTCTCCTCTTCTGCTTATAAAACATACTAGAGACATTTGGTGGTCTAGCTGTATAAAGCTCAGTTAACTCATCCCAGGCCTGCAATTACAGATCTTTGAGGTGAGCTCCACGAACTTCTCTCGCCATCCGGTCGGCAATCCCGTGCTCATACCCGCAGGGAAAACAATTCACCTTGCAATCCAAACAAGACCTGGAAGGCTGAAACAACAGCTCCTTCTTCATGCTAGGTTCACCATTATGTTGCCAATCTCTGCAAAATAATGTTCATCTCACCTCTCTAAGTTCAGCATCAAGAGGCTGCAGCAGGAAGTGGCTCAATTAATATCACAATGCAGGAGCTGGTTTTGTCACAGTGCCAGTTCAACCTTATCAAAACACAAAATGCCTGAAAAAGAAGGAATCCAAGACATGGCCTTTCCTTGATGAAGAACCAAAAGGAAAGGAACTAAGAACTTTGTTCCCTGCCTGATCAATTAAAGCATCCATTTTTATGTTTTGTTAGCAAGAAAGAATCTGGACAACACCAAATTGAGGGTGCCAATCTGCTCAACGCATTTGAAAAAAAAATTGATCTGATTTATTGATCAAAGAACTCTTCTTAGCATAAAGATATGTAGCAATTTTGTATTCTCGGATAGCAAAAGATAACTAAAAGAGGAACCACTTCCTGGGTTTGCTCTTCTCCTGTTGCTCCTTCGGTTGTTGCACCTTCTTCTTCTTCTTCATCTCCATCTCTTCATCGTCTTCATCGTCGCTCTCCTCATCCTCCTCGTCGCTCTTCGTGGAGGGATCGAGCCGAGCGGCATCCTTCGCCCATTGCATCAACTTCTCAACCTCCTTCTTGGAAACCCCGTTTTCATCAACCTCGTCGTCTTCTTCGTCCGCCTCTTCTACTGGTCCTTTGGAGCCCTGTTCACGCCCTTCCCCGTCCGCCATCGGATTCAGATCAGCAGCGGAAGCCGGAGACGTCGTCCCCTTGAGCGCGGCGAATCTCGCGGCCAAATCATCCCCAAGGATCCTCCCCCACTCGTCGTCGCCATCCGCCGCCGCTTTTGCGGCGGGTCTTGCCGCTGCCGCGGTGGAGGAGGTGGTGGGAGGGCCTCGAAGCGGCGTGATAGGTCGGGGTCCAAGAAAGCGGAGGAGGAGGAGGCGGAGATGAGGGAGGAGGGGCGGCCGGTGGAGTGGGCGTCCACTCGGAGGTTGAGGAGGAGGTCGTCCTCGACCGCGCGCAGCAGATCATCGACGGCGGCGCTATCGGAAGGACCGAACCCAGCGAAGATTGATGCCGTCGTCGGCTCTGCGGCAGCCGCCGCTGCCGTCGCCGCCGCCGCCTTTTTCTTGCCGCCGCCGGTGCTGCTCATCGCTGCCTTGCTTCTCTCGATGGGCTGCCTGCTGCTGATTAATATGCGTATTTTTTTGTATAAGAAAAATAATAAAAAAAATGCGCAGTTGCACGTCCGTCAATTTTTTTTATTGGATATGTTTCTTTTTGAATTATAAGAAATTTTCTTTATGTATATATTTTTTACAGAGATAATTTATAGAAAAATTGAAAAAACAAGCAATTCATAATAATAATAATAATAATATGCTAAATGGATGATGGGAGTGTATATGATAGTTTTTGTTTCTCTGTTTAAGGGTACTAAAAAAGAGGAAGAGAAATTAGGATAATCGATTAATTTTTTTTAATTTTAATTGAAGAAAATAGAAGAAAATGTCTTTTTTATTTATCTCTATTTCTCTTCAAATATTCATTTTTTTTTCAATTAAGATGTAAATGAGAGAAAAAATTTTATTTTTAATTTTATTCATATATAACTCAGATATATAAATACATACGCTAAAATATATTCACCAAGAAAAATTATAATTTTCTTTTCTTCTCTTTAATTATATCATCTAGACAAAATTAATTGTTTCATCTTCGTTATCTTTCATTTTATTCCCCTAGTTTTTCTTCCTTTTGGTTATCTTTTCTTCCCATTTACAAGTGTTGTTGAATGAAGAATAAATTTTTTTACCCTATATTTAACTCCAATTTAAAAATAATAATTTTTACTTAGTTAGAAAAAAAAATTAACTTCTCTTTTTAAAAAATTTCTATCCAAATAAGGGGTAATTTTTACCCTCCCCTCAATCCAAGCACGCCTCAAGGGATAAGTATTTTCTTATATGATATTTTGGTCAACGATAAAATATTATATTCCCTACGTATCAGAACAAGAAGAATGAAGAATATAATCCATAAAAAAGAAGTATTATTTCCCAAAACAAAATATAAAATCATACAAGCATCCTTGATCCTTGATCCTTGTCATTAACTTACTATTGCAAATAATATCATGTCACACAACCTCTAACTTTGGATTATTAGACGAAAAAAAAAAGAAAGCCAAGGTTAGATTCTCACGGAACCCCTCATGCTTGCTTCATTGTGGAATCAACATCCTTTTTACTCATATTTTGGTTTACTCAAAAAGAACGATCTTATCTTCAAACTTATTCACATATTTTTAATACAAATGAACTATATGAATATTAAAATGGTCATTATTTGTACAATATCGTCCAAAGCTTGAATTTAAACTATTAACCTTTTTTTCTTACTATGTCTTTGACACACTTCTAAAATAGTGTCTACAATACGTGTAACGTGTTTGATGATCAAGTCAATACACTATTTAAGGTGTTTGATAAACATAATTAATAATAGCAACAAGCGACTGGAATTCGACATTTTGAGACGCCTGACAGACTAATATATAGGATAGCGACAAACTTCAAAATATTTCAATATTAGTTAATATTTGTATAATACACTTATTATTTTATATTATATGATCACTTTATTATTTATTATTATTTTATTAACTTATAAATTATTTGATCATCTATTTATTTTATTATTATTTATTAATAATAAAATATTTAAAATAAAAAATGTACTATTAAATTATGACATATATTAATATAATTTATTAAATAATTATTTGTACCCTTTTAATTATTTTATATTTATTGATTTGTTCAAATGCTGCATTTGCTAAACACTTATATTAAATTTAATAATTAACTCACTATCGCACCGTTAGTACATGCCAGAACCTTTGGGCACCCAAGAAATGAAATGATCAAACACAATGCATGGAAGTTGGGCAAACATAACGAATAACACACTACTAATAGCTTACCTTTTTCCTTTATAATACTCACATTAAACGGAAAATAACATTGATGACCCATACACTGTTAATCGTCAAACATTTTAACACATTAGCACCCTACAGCAAGCACTGCCGCATATAACTTAGTTTATTTCAGTGGAGCAGCAGAAAGAAACAGAGCATCTTCACAACTGACCCCATTGAGGCTCACAAACAGCAAAGCACACTACTCTGGTCAGACTAGCACTCCAGACATTATACTGATTGTTATCTCATTCACATGGATGCACGAGGTCGGTCCCGTTATACACAAATGAGAGGGAACAGCTCTAGAGAGGAGCAGCAGAAAAACCCCTTATCAACATATACTATAAGGTTAATACATCTAGTGATCAGAGACCCAGCATCGAAAGAGTTTCAGCACAGCACAGCACAGACTCTTCGAGCATTGCAACGAGAGGATCAAACCAGACATGTTTGGTTGATAGAGTGACTAGAAGAACCGTCTCTTGAATGTTCTGGTGGTTGCCTGGTACGATCGCATGAGAAGCCCAACACCGATGCCGATCCCTACACACATTCCCAATCCTATTCCAACACCAACTCGTACACCAGCATTGAACCACGTGAGTTGCCCATCCTCATCCGCATACCAACCTTCAGGGTAATAGCTCGGTCCAGCTTTCATATCTGAATCATATTCAAAGGCTTCTTCCTCCGAAACCTACAGATGTTTTAGGTGAGCATTCACTAGAAAGCTTAAGTGAAAAGAATCTGTGCTCCAAATATGTATCATTCTAAACAAATTGCAAAGTAAAACACATTCTCGAAAAAAAATGAAGAGTAAAACCAGCATGAAAAGAGATAATGGGTCAAATATGGTCAAAAGGTATAATACTTCATTGTCTCGAACATAAGATAGATGGCATGCATAGTTGGATCAACTAAGTTGATTATCTCTAGTTCAATTGGCACCTAGTATCTTATACCCTGTAGTCTTTACTATTTATAACAATTATAACATAGCATGATTTCTTTTTCAGCTACTGTAATATTTATAAGAATTCCCGTTATAACCACTTCTACTTGTCAGAGTTTGGATTTTAAAGTAAATAAATTATACAGTAAATCTTAAGCGATATCAAATATCACAGTGCAGTTACTTATATTCATTTCCATATAACTAAATATGATAGCATAATATCCACAAAATGCATGTATTTCACTTTATATGGAAAGTGCACATAGATCACATTTGCAATAATGATGCATTGTCAAATCAAGTACTGAATCTCACTGCACTTTGGTTAAGCACTTGGCAAAACAAAGGAGTAATATGCAAGAATATGTCCAAGGAGATTAAAGAAGGATGAATAAGAAAAAAAAAAGAACCAACATATCAATTAAACAGCTCTCTCAAAAATAGATCTAAAATCCTTCTCCCCCACCCAACCCCTAAAAAAAGATAGAAAATAGTCGAGATATAAGTCTGGATAGAGTAAAAGCTGACATTGACAAACTAGTGTATCGGTTCTTAAAACAAAATTCTAATTTTTGATATGTTTATCCTAATACATGAAAACCATTTCCTCTAAAAAAATACATGAAAACCATTCACAAAATCCTGTAAGCTAAGTGCTCACTCCACCAACTCTTTGAACGGGCTTAAAACCTCTCAAAACTAAGGAACATTTTTAGAAAGCAAACAAGTTTAAAAAATATATTATTAACATAACGAAAGCATCAAAACATGAAGAATGCCATCATAGGGCTGTTGGTGCACAGGTTAGTAAGGAGCAGTCCAATCACAGTGACATGAAGGAGAGCAACCTAACATTTTGGACCATTAATTCCTCATGCAGCAACCATGCATAAATTAGTTACATTACCAGTGAACTTTCCATAGTAAATAATCAAGCTACATGTTTCAACATGATAAATTTATAAATTACAAATGCTAGATATATAAAAAATAGTGTTCGATGATGTTTTTTGAGGGCTCACTATGATCTTTTTTGTTAAGAAGACAGTTACACATGTTTTAACATAAGAGTTCCATGTAGATTTTCATAACAATAACACTTCAGAGTATTTGAAGGGAAAGCATCACTAAGTACAGTTTCCAAATTGGAAACTCGACTTTTAGCATTATGTGAAAGATCTAATAAGTAGATAAGGATAAAGCATGATATGACTAGAGAAATTTTAACTATTTATACTGGACTGAAGCCAACAATACAAGAATTTGAGCTTGAGCATGTACTTCAAAAGAAGACTGCCATGCGACAATATCACAGCTCAAGATTTCAATTCATTTTAAGAGATGTCAAATAAATTATGTTCCATAGAAGCACAGCAGACAAAACTACTAGAAAATCCATAAGAAAATGATGATGAATTAGGATTGCGGACTATGATATGGAACATGTATATTTACCAAATGAAGGAATACTAAGAAAAACAAAAACAAGTAATTAAGGTTTTCCACTAAGTTAATTAAGAACATATTATTTGATGTCATATATATCATTGAAGAACATTTTCAACATAATTCAAGTGGGTCCAGCATGAATTACATAAAATGTTCCTATTAACTTGGCGCACAGTATACATTTAAGATGGAGAATTTCTTAATGTTTCAATATTTGTGCCCAAGTAAAATTCCCACACACGAATTCCAGTAGCAAGCTAGAATTTCGATATGTAAATGCACAAAAAAGATCACTTCCAGAACTGCATACGACGAAGATGAAGCAAAAGACTAACTTTATGATTTAATCATGCGTGTGGTAAGTCATTGATGCATGCTGTAGTGTTTTATGGACCATCAATTTTAAAAAGAAATGTCCGCATCCGACAAGAACTAGGAGCAAGATTTGTTGTCAATATTATGTTATAGAAAGCCCTAATTTGGAGAATTGGCTATCAATTCTATTCTTGTTCTAAAGATATATCTGTCAAAATGAAAATTATTGCATTCGATTGATTTATGTAAAGCACAGAATATGGCGCCGGACTTACAGATGATGATGTTCTTCGCCGAACTACACCGTCACCGTCAACCACGCGGGGCGTGGTTTCATCGTCGACCTCCGGGATCGAGTCCAACGCTCCAGGCCTTGCTGCCTTCTTTCTCGGACTGAGCTGCACAGTTTGCGTAAGGATCAAAGGCGCCCCGGCAAAACACCCCGCTACGTATACCTCAATGGACGGGGATGAGATTCCAAGTTTGGGCTGCACAAAGGCGGATGCGGAGATGGACGCCGCCGAGTAGCAATCCATGCTCCATCCCGTCTTGGGATCCTTCTCGGAGGACAAGGCGGACGACGACAAGGCCCCGTTGCTCCACGGCGCCTCGACGCGCTCCAGGGATCCGCACAGGATGAGGTTGCCCCGGTCGTCGCAGACCTCGAAGTCCACGGCGCCGGTGAGGCGGACGCCGTCGGTGCTGACGTAGGTGACCTCGGCGGCGTCCCGATCGACGCGGTGGCGGCGGAGGGGGACCGCGGTGGGGTCGGACGCGGGGACGCGGGCGCCGTTGATCTCGAGGGCCGCGCCCATCTCGCGGCGGAGGTGAGAGAGGGTGAGCGTCGGGGGGACGGCGTCGGCGGCGCAGGGGGCGACGCGGACGTAGAAGAGGCGGNATATATATATATATATATATATATAATTTCACAATCTAAATATTGCACAGAAAAATTTTTATTATTATTTTCACAGTAATGGAAAAAGTAATTTTAAAAGTTATCAACAAGTTGGTTCAAGGCAAAAGATTGGAAATTTTTATATTAAGATCAACATAAAAATAAAGGATAAAAGTCTAATTATAGTCATCGGAATTGACGGTCATAATTTAAGTGAAGTAATCAAATTTGGTATTTATTTATTTTTCAATAATTAAAACTGATAGTTAGACCTCTATTTGAGTTCGGAAATGAGAGCTTTAAATTTTTTATTATTTTGGAATTTTGATGACATGTTCTCAATTGTAAGTAATTGAGTATTCCGTTACAAATCCTGGTGCGTAGAAGAACAACCTTGAAAGTGTGATGACATTTAAATAAAATTTAATTAGTTTAAATGATTAGTGGATCTATATTTCAAGATTGAAAAATGAGAAAATTAATAATCTCGAATTTGAGCCATCATAATTATCAATTTAGTTAAAATTTATCGTTCCACTCATGTCCGAATATTAAATTAGTCGGATGCTAATAGTCCTGAAATAGATTTCTATCGAAAAACAAAGTGTGATGATATTTATATTTTTAATTATAAATTATTAATATATGACTAATTTCAAGTAAAAAAGTAAAAGGCCACTTTAATTCGTTAATAAGTTGAACTGGCCAATGGTTGATCGTTAATAGACTTATTTCTCAGCAAATTCGACGAGAGTTTTTAAATTTATTTTCTATTATATTTATTGTGCCACTAACTCGTGAGAAATATTATTTTAAATAAAATAATACCAACGTGAGCTTTTCATTTGTCATAGTCAGACACATGACCTGAGACGATATCATATTAGTTGAGGTTATAGTTGATATGATTCTTTTTTTTATCAAATCCATCGGTGTCCAGAGCTATTAGCATATGACTAATTCGGTATTCGAATGAGCGCGATGAAGACAAAATCCTGATCAAATTGGTGATTTCAGAGCTCAAATTTTAGGCTACTAATTTTTGGTCTTTCAACTTGAGGCATAAATTCGCTAATCATCTATGTCAAGATACTACGCTCTTTTAACGCCCCGCGAACTAAACGAAAGTACCACTTTTCAGGTATAAAAAAATAAAAAATATAATTAATTAATAGAATTATATTTCAAATATAATAAAAACTACTAATTTTGAATTCAAATTTGTGACTTGAGTCTCACACAAAAAAATAAAACTTAACAAAAAAGAAAAAAAAAAGCTCTACACCAAAGCAAGAAAATGGTTGTTGGTCGTTGGAGGCATGAATTGCTTGTATGGTGTCTCTCGGAGCGATTTAGATAAAACAGGACGGTGGGGTAGAAAGGATGACGTGGCACTGGGAACCCGTGGGCGTGCCGTTGAGAGCAATGTTATTAAAATTCGGTTCAATCCGGTTTAACCCGATCGAACTGGTCCAATCGTGACTCAATTAGTCATCCGGTTCGATCTCCGATCCGATTATGAAATCAGTGTACGCAGGTACAGCGGACCATTTGTATGCATGGGATTTGGTGTTTCAGATGGAACAGGAAACATGGAGGAGACGATGACAGTTGTCAGGTGGGTACGTGTCGACATCAGCTTGGACCGGACCCACGTCACATGGGCTCGCGTGCGACCGCTGCCGCGCTGGCAGTTGCAAGTTGGCATTTTGGAAAGTAACAGCGTCAAGTACAAATTAATTAATGCTTAAAAAGTGTGGCATAGTGTTAGTTATTTATTTGTTGTATATCCAAATTTAATAGGCAGTAATAGATATCGAGTTGGTTATTTATTGTGTATCCAAATTTAATAGGCAATAATGGATAGCCAATGATTTTTTTTTGTTTGATATAAACCAATCAATTTCGTAGACTATTAATATTAGGGGTGTTCACGGGTGAAATTTGATCCGATCCGATCTTAAATCGGACTCAACCTGATTGATTTTATTCGGATTGATGATAAATTAATTATCGAATTTAATCCAACCCGATTTTCATTAGATCGAGTCATTAGTTTACCCGATTAATTTTTTATATATTTTTAATTATATTTTATAACATTTAACATTGATTATATTTTTTAAAAAAGAAAGAAATATATTTTTTTCAAAGATTTATAATACTTTAAAAGGACATAAAGTATACACTTTTAATATATTATAATTTTAAAGTAATACAAAATTTTTATCAAGAACAATTTGGTTCAAATTTAATAAAAAATATATAAAAGTTCAGGTCATCGGGCTGATCAAGTTCAAAAATTTAGAACTCGTACTCGACTCATTGTTGATCGGATTATCATCGGGTCAGTTCGAGCTCGATCCGATCCAATTGAAATTGAGTCGATTCAGATCGTTGAGTTCATCGGGTCGATCCAACCCAATGAACATCCCTAATTAATGTTACTCCAATGAGGCGAAAATAAAATTTTAACTTTTTTTTTAAATTGCCCCACGATATTTGAAGTCACTATCACTTGATGAGTGAAATTCTTAGCAATTTTTTTTATATTCAAAATACTTGAATTGAAAATCTCCTTAAGCAAGAAAATTTTTTTTACCACTTCATCTCAATCAACCATTAATAAAAAATTTAATTTAAATAGGTAAAAATAAATTCTAGCTGAAAATAAATTTTAATTAAAATAATTTTTTTGAATTCGTAGTTAATAGCTCATATCCTTGCACGATCCATATCCGATGACCAAATGTGTTAACCAGGAATGATTTATCAGCCGTAGCACATTTTCACCGATCTTTCTTTTGGAAATAGTTGAAAAAAATATTAATTCCGTTTTTGTTGAAACATGAAAAGTGCAAAACGTATTACATGTGATAATTGATAAGCATGAAAATTGTGATAGATAAGATTTGAGTTTAGACTTAAATTGAATTTACTTATTGTGTAACCAAAAAAATCTGAAAAAATGTTTATATTCGATCTCTTTACATCAGGAAAATTTAAAATAAAAAAGACCACACGAAATTCCAACCAAACCCCTGCATATTTAAGCTTATATATGTGTGCTATTTTTAATTTTTTTTAAAAATCTAATTAGTTAATTAATTTATAAATAAAACATAATAATAAAAATCATATAAACTTGATATTGAAACTTGTGATATGTGATGTTGTCAACTTATAAATAAAAAATATCACTTGGTGTTATCATAAATCTAAGTTAAAGATAAGGACAAAAATCATCAAAAAAATTAGTAAGTTTTCTTAGAAGTTTTGTTTTCAAAAAAATCACCCATAAGTAACCCTTTTACAATTTAAATAGCCACCCAACACTTGACACCACATCCTTTTTTGCATTAGCTATTTTTTCTATTGACGAGATGAGAACTTCAAAATGGACATTAGGGAACATTTATCTAGAGACAATTTTTTCACATTGTTGATAATATTGTATTAAATTATTTAGGTCCAATACATTATCTTGTTCACTTATTTTAATTTTGTAGGTAATTTATATTGACAATTGCTTGTAAAGTGATAATCCAAATTGCCCATGAAAGAGAGGGCAATTTGAATTGCCAATCTTCTATAATTTTTTTTTCCACATTCGTCCTTTAAAATTTTATTTAAATAAAAGATAAAAATAATCAAATAAAATTAATATAATATTTTATTAATTAGTATAATAATTATTAATTATTATATTTTTTTATTTTTATCATTATCAATAAATAAATTATTACTATTTATACTAATTTTAAAATTAGTATTATTAATTAACTATAATAGATTATTCATATATTATAAATAATAAATAATCTATTGTTAATTACTAAAATATAATAAACATTTAGAATAATTATTATTAATTTTCTATTATCAGTTTTAGAAAATTATATATTACTTATTTTATACATTTATTTGTTTGATGTATATATTTTTTAGTTTAGGATATATATTTGTGATTCGAGTTCAAATAATTCAATTAAATTTATATAAGTTTTAAACATAACTATTTCATTCAAAAGTATTTTAGTAAAAAAATGTACATTATTTATTAATTATTTTATATAATAAATAAGATAATAAAGATTGTCAGACATACCTATGCATATTATATTAAATAAGATAATGTACATTGTCGACAATTTAATAAGTGATAATCTTTTTTATAAAAAATATACATTGTCAGGTAATGTGCAATGACAATGGAATGAGTGTAACCTTAGTTACATGTTGCTGTCTGTTACCATTAAAGTTACAATCCATACAAGGGCAAAAAATTTCAGGAGACCTTGATGGATCTCTCTATAATGAAGAAATCTGAACATATGTTGAAAGATTAAACAAAAGGAAATATGACTAGAAACCAGGCAAAACTGAGAGGTCGGCAATTCCTTTTGGCAAGTCTGCAATTCGTTTAAGAAGTGCAAGCCTGTTGTTTTTTATTCGCTCGTCGTCCTGCACATAACAAAAGTATGTTTATCCAGTTAATTCACAGAAGTGAAACTTATGTCTGTACTTTCCAAGTCTGTCTTCTTGGCGAATACAGTCCCGTATCACGACGTTTCGATGAGAAGAAAAGGAAACACAAAACACAAAGGAAAATTTGACATAACAGCATCAAACAATCTGATTGTCTCAAGGTCATTCTGGACTCGATTGGGTTCAGGAGAAATCAAATTATCAGGCTGCGGAATTTTCAACCATTTCCAAATGTGTTCAGAATCAGGACCACAACTTGTTCCGGCAAGAGCTAAATAATCACTGAGGTCAGTAGTTGTTCCTGAATCTTATTATTATAAAATAATTCTCCATTTTCTGGGCAACATTCAGAATATTTTCTTCAATTACTAAGCACGAGTTTGTGTAATTGTCGGAACTGTTGCCATTTTAGGTGAACAATATCAAATATAGTTTAACGAATGTCTCCAAAGGGTTGAGGCATGTTCATATGTGATATGCAAATATGAATGCATGTACACATGCATTCATATATAGGCTTGCCTACATGTATCTGCAGTCGCATGCTAGATGAACTTAAGAGTATAAGCTGATACATGAAAAACATCAGAAGAATGATAGACCTAAAACACAACGTTCAACAAGTCCTTTTGTGTGAATGACACTCACCCACTCAGGGTATTATAATGTTCGTATAACATAAATGGCCACACAGAACTGCGATTTAGTTAAAATGAAAATGCATATTGTTACCATTAGACTATCATAAAGGGTAGATTGAAAGCTTACCACCATCACAAAGACATTCTCAAAGAAATCTTCAAGAGGTCGAAGCAGTAACAAAGATGCTTCAAAAAATTCGTTCATACCATAACCTAAACATGCATAATGAAGAGGCAATACTCGGTAAGTTCATAGCAGAACACTTTTGTGGAAAACAACCAGGTACCACGGCAGTCAATATTTTGAAAAATGAACATACCTGGATGAACTTTAGCTGCTACATCTAAGTAGGCATTCCACAAAGCTAGTTCTTCATTCTTTTCAAATGCGGCCTCAGATACCTGTTCAACAACCTGAAGTTATGTGCCTGTGCTTATAAACCAGGGCATAAGCAGTTGATTATATTATTGCCTTTCCTTGTAAATGCAAGTTTATCTGAAAATTCTTAGATGTAAAGAGTCAACTTGCCTTGTCAACTGCAAATTATGTTTTTATATGCAGAATTCATGTCAAAACTATTTCTAAGAGATAATGTAGAAACTATTAAGCGGGCAGTTCATCTTTCGTCTGGTTACCTCCAGGTCAACATCAAAGATTTTCCCACGAATTATTCTAGTTGGTCGAGAATATGCCTCAACTACTTTTGGGAAAACATCACTTTTTGACAACATGTCCATCTGTAATTAATATGTTAACAGTCAGAAGTTGAATGAGATGGATTATGTGTGGTGATCAGATAAAACTTACTTCGATCGCAGATTCTGAAGCTAGAAAAGGGCAATTCGCACGCTCCAAAAGAACAGCGCGAACTATCTCAGAACTTATACCCTTATCCACCTGAAATTAAAGCAAATAACAATTAACACAAGCCAAATATTTTTTAGAGCAACCAATATGCAAATTGAATCAAGTATTCTTGAACCAGTTTCAATTAGTAGAACATTTTTTCTGGACAGAGCTTATCAAGGTGTTAAAAGAAATGATAATGATCAACAAATGAGAAAAACAAGTCTCCCCAAGCATTTAAATATCTTGTATCGAATCACATATACTCGTACTACACAAATAGTCAATACCCACAACACCCAATTGTATGCGCCTACGCAGAAGTACATTTCAGGATCTTCATCAGCCAATGCTTGGTCTTTTCTTTAATTTCTACCTTTTCTTCTCAAAGATGGTAAGATACTTTACTACATTTGGCAAGTAACCAAAGCTTTTCCATGTAAACCAACCAACCACCCCCAACCTCCAAAAAAAAACTGTTGATATGAAAGAAGCTAAATGGGTGAGAAATCAAAATTAATGTTAAGTACTCACTAAGTGCAATATGCTTGGCCAAGAATCAAGTGCATCATGAGAGAACCAAACACATAAATGTTAAGTATCACTTCATTAGTCAGAAAAAAAAGGATCAAGTTAAAGAAGGTTGGCACGACAAATAATCCAGTCGATATGTTCACCAAGTTAGTTCCACATAGCAAATTCGGACTTGTTTAACATAAACAATTGATAGTAGTCCCAAAGGCGGGACTGGCGGTGGCAGAGCATGGAAGACCTTATATTCTAAAGGTGATTCAAGTTAAGACGGAGATTCATTGTTAATGCTTTGAAATTTAACCAACAATAAACTCATATGACCCATTGTGCAATACAACCTCTCGAATAATTGGGGCGGCAAAACCGCCCGCCCCATACGAGGGTCTTGCTAAATCCTAGGTCTTCTACGTGTTGCTTATTTTCCCTTTTCTATTTCTCGTAACAACTATCAAACTCAAATAGTCATATTCCACTGCTTCAAAAGGAAAAAAACATAAATTCAAGGGTTAATTCATATTAATTTATTGGCAATTTCTAATACAGTCAGCCAATGGAAGCTTGCTGTATATCAAGTTCAGGATAAGTAAAACTGAGCAAAAGACTACAGAAAATGATGCACACACTTTAAATGTTCAAGTAAGAGAACATGAATATTAGCTAATAATTAAACGAGAAACAAAGTATGAATATATATACACACACTGCATACCAAAAGTTGTTCTAATCTCCTTGAAACAAATTGTAGAACCTGGTGGAATAAAGAAACAAGGAAAAATTAAAAATGTACGACTTAACACAATTCTTCAATAATTTAAGACATTGCTAACACAAACTCTTACATCATCAGTGACACTCGCATCTGTGTGAATGGGTTGGACAACTGCTGCTAGACCCAAGGCTTCTTTTAAGTCCAAGTTTTTCTTATTTTCAACCAGTATTTGGACCTAAAAGATTAATGGATGGATAAATAAAGAGATCCTTAGCAAACAATTCATGAGAAGTATTTATCTTGATATTACTTACCAAACCATAAGCTATTCTTCTCAAGCCAAATGGGTCATTTGTTGAAGTTGGTTGGCATCCAGCACTAAATAAGCCAACAAGACTGTCCAGCCTGTTTGACATAGCAGGATATGAAAGGAGTCCAGTCAAAAAAGGTTACATATGAACCACTAGAATAAAAGATTCCATGAGAATAGTCAATACATGCATTAAAATAGAAAACCAATGCTTTATCAAGTATAATTCTAAATAAATCTCCTTAGAAGACGAAAAAATTCATAACATTATATTTATTCCTTTATTACTTACGAAACTCGCACAATTTTCCATGCATTGCATTAGAATAAAAGGTCTCATGAGAATAGTTAAGACATGCACATTAAAATAGGAAATCAATGCTTTATCAGCTATAGTTCTACATAATCTCCTTAAGAGATGAAACAGATTAAATAATTTGTTCCTGTATTACTTATGGAAATCGCACAATTTTTCATGCATCGGATTTGTACAACCAAAGACAAGGCATCTTGACCATTAATTATATGTATACTTTATTCAAATGCTTCTCAAATTTATTTTGTATCTTTCCTATCAATCATTCCCTTTAATTCTCATTAAGCATGTAGAAAGGAAGTTCTTTAACATTTAAAGAATGAAGCACATTACCATGTAAAAAAACAGAAGAAAGAATCCTACACAGCTAAGGAGATTATTGTCGTTGTATGGTGCGGTAGTAGATAAATTATTTCATGTATTGGAACTTTCTTTTTAGGGGCTCATATATTGGAACTTGTTGACCCATTTGATCATTTAGTGCTCATGTTATAGTTAGGAGCTTTCTTTTTTTGGAGGGTGCTCACTTAGTATCACATATATCAGCAACATGGGAGCTGCCAATTAGATAATAAAATAGATGGAAAGTCATCAAATTTTGTATAACATTTGAGTTTGCTATTTGTTTTTGAAGATCCTTTCCAAATTTGAAGAAGACCAAGATCACTGAATTAGTCCCCTCAGCAATCACTGGGACAACCTGTACAGGTTTGATCTTAGAAACAGAAGAAAAATAGGATCTTCCAGATCTCACCCACAAGATTGGAGCTTTAGGTGATGCAAAATCCAAACAACAAGAACTGTCCTCACTCCTCAGAACACCAAGAACATGAATAAAAGAAGCAGGAAATATTTCTCAATTGTTGATCTACTGCTCCAGAGATTCTCTCCAAACAATCATAGTCTTCCGATCAATTCAAACCAACTAACTACTCAAATGCAAGAAAGATGAAACTTGGACAAGATAAGATACAAAAAAGGTAATCAGATTTGATAAGAAAAAAAAGGACTCCAACTACCAATTCAAACTATAGTCAGATTATATAATTCCTTCTGGAACTCTACTCTTGATGAGACACTGTTGAGGATCATTGGGCATCTGATCCGTATTCCCAAGCCAGGAACATTAAAATCAGCACTTCCAACAGACACTTCATTGATTATGGTTTTGCTGGCATCTAAGTCTCCAATTCCTGGTCTAATGAAACTCTATATAATGCAATAAGATGCTTGGCTCGTGACCGTGTGAGTGGACATTCCGGCACATCAGTTTGGTACAAGTATATGAGAAGCTTAATTTTAATATTAGGCATTTAGTACAATCCGTGAAAGGCTTGGTTTATATTTACATTAGTAGCATAATATCGGTCTGTTCAGACCTACTTTTAATCACACTTTTGGGTTCAAGGTGGACACAAGAATAATAAATCTGAGAATCCGGCATATGAAATACTATAT
Organism: Pontederia paniculata; assembly: GCA_001647135.1. Taxonomy (NCBI): domain Eukaryota; kingdom Viridiplantae; phylum Streptophyta; class Magnoliopsida; order Commelinales; family Pontederiaceae; genus Pontederia; species Pontederia paniculata. Next base: position 43,272 of record LTAE01000920.1, read on the forward strand.
GACTTAAAATTTGAGGAGTTCTGATAAAGGAAAATACTAAAGATAAACAAATGAAAGTTAAATGACACAGATATTTTAACATGAAACTCAATTCAGCATTTTTTATTAACCCAAAAAGAACAAGAAAAAAAAAGAAACTGTCTCTTAATAAATATAAATACATCATATTACAAGGAAAGATAGATTTTCATGTTAATTATCTATTAGAAAAATAATCTCACTTATTTAGTCGCACATTAAAGGAAATTATCTTTCTCGCAGCAAAAATTTGTATTGTCTTTTCCAATGTTAAATACATATTCCAAACTCAAGCCTATTTCATAGGTGTTTCGGTAGTTTACAAGGAGTGGTTCTGATAAATCACACCTTTATCAGGTTTCATCGCAGTGAAGATTTGAAGTGTTCACTTAACAGTATTGCTATTATGATATCATTCTGATTCTAATCTTTGTTTTCCAGTACAAGTCTTGGCTGATTACTGGTGGCTGACTGATGTGTTTAACATCAGATTGACACACAATGATATAATGATCAGTAGTGGCATCACTATCCATATGGAATAAATTAAATGTTAACATGAAAGTGATGATGAGAAAAGAAATTGAAATGCTAAAGGAGAAATACACAAGAACAAAGCAATGATTTATACCGGTAGGTACATATGAAATGTGACAAACATATTTCAACTATGACGATGAACTCTAATATCAGTCTAAAATCTAGATACTGCATTCTTATTTTCATTTGCAATTTTTTTTGTTTTTAGATCTTTCTGTCATAAAAAAGATAATACATGAAACCCTATGGACAATCAAGCACCGATATTAGATAGAACAAGGTAACCCTAGAACACCTTGCCAATAGTTCTCGGCAAAATTGATTTTTCTACTGATGCATCCACTAAATTTATTGATTTCATTTTTTTTTGCTCTTTACCACTCAAATTCCGAGGGAAAAATGATTAAGAAGATAACATCATACAGCAGATGTCCTTGATCCTGAACTTCCTTTTACTTCTGTGCTTTCTACGTCAAAATCAAATTTTAATGCTTTTAATTAAAGTTCATGTAGATTCTTAATGTTTAATCTCATTCCTTCTTGTGATACAGAACATAAAATATCACAAAACAAATTTATCAGCATAGCATGCACGATACTTTCTTGTGGTTAAAGGCGAGTTGACAATAAAAATAACAGTTAAAGATTAAAAATAAGGTACCAGGAAATATCTTCTTAACTCGACACAAATCTTCTCAAATGACAGATTAGGCAATGACTTACCTATCTGCAACTGCTAAAACTATACCAACATCAGATTTCGGTAGTATATCTCCAGAAAATCTTGGAAGTGTGATCTCGAAAAGCGCTTCTGCTATCTTCAGAAATGGAAGACAAATTAGTCAAAGATGATGAATACATAACCAGTATTTGAGTATTGATTTTGAAGTATTTTCAACTTATAATTAACATCAGAAGAAATGTACAGTTTGTATTTGCTAAAAAACAAACAAGATTATTTATTTCATATAATGAAATGAAATAAGTTTGACTTATATCAGTTCTATAAATGAAATGGTTCTTTAGAAACCGCTCAACTTGTTACATAATTTGAAGCATACACTAGAAATACCTGAGCAGGCAAAATTTTGTGCAATTTTTTTTTTTGAGAGGGGAAAGGATGACTACAACTTATAGTGGTCATCCATTTGTATTAAATAAGGAGAATATACAAGTTGGTGCGGGTAGCCACACAAAAAGTCAAAAGTGTGAAAACAAAAGTAAGAAAATCAGCCAAAACCCCACTCGCTAATGAGGTATGATACATGGTGTATAATGTTCTCTACATAACATCTCTCTCCACAAAAAATTGTGCGGTTGCGCTGTAACCAAATAGACCACGTGATGGCTAGCCCTGTTACCCAAGGTCTTCGCCACTCCGGACCAGCATGCGCACCACATGTTCTTAGTGAGTCCCAAAATGTCCCTGCTCCTGAGGTATCAATACTCGAGGGTCCCACTAGACGTCATGTCTCCGAAGCTATAGGGCATGCAAAAAAGAGATGGTCGATATCCTCCACCTCAGCGCCGCATAGTGCACAAGACGGGTCTGCCTGTGGAGCCCATCTAGCTTTGTATGACCTGGTGAGGACTCTACCGCGCCTCAAGAGCCAAACGAAGATCCTGACTTTGAGCGGTATGCGTGAGCGCCAGATGCGTACAATGTCTGTCCTAGTGTCCTCTGAAACATCTCCCCTCGGCAGCAACTGTCTATATATGACTCTAGCCGAAAAGCTCCCTGAAGACCAGACCGAACCATCTGCCCTCGACACATCTAGGTGATACCTTGATATTCGATCTAGCAGTCCACGGAGGTCCTCTCGCCGTCGGTCTGACAGAACCGACCTGAAAGTAGGAGTCCACGCGCCACCCCCGAGCGAGCCATGAGGACAGATCATTTAAAAGTAAATATGAACTTAGAAAACTAGCATAAGACGTGAAACCACAGGATCGTGAAACCACAGAGCTATAACCAGTCTTGCATGAGATAGAATGAATTTAAGATTGTCTCAATACACCTCAGGGATACCTAAGTACAATAACCTAAATAAATTCTTATTCTTATCATACTTAAACCATAAGTTCATAAAACTGCAGTTTTCATGCCATGAATCAACAGTTCAACACAGTCCATTTCCAACTGAAACTCAGGTTGGTTCTTCAAAATATATAGATAAATATTCATGAAGTAAATAAATACCTGCTGAGAATATCCATCTTTTAGAGCATAGTGGCGGGCCATAATCCCTGATAACGAAGTGAATTCTGTCACAATAGATGTAGCAAGATCAGACATGGCCAAAGCTGCTGCATTGTCAACAACTGGAAGCAAACGTTTGTCAATGCCAAGGGCAAGGGTCACAGCTCCAACAGTCTTCTGGATGCGTAACATCTTGTCTAACATTGTTCCGAGCTTTTCCTGGTTATTTATATAGTCAGGAAAGAGAACATAAAGATATCACAAAATTAAGCAGTTCCATTCAGTCACAAAGCTTACATGGAAAAGAATTCCTTTGAGTTGGGCACGGAAGTCGAGTAATTTCTTTTGTCTATCCAATTTGTAAAAGAACTTTGCATCTTCATAGCGAGCTCTTTGAAGCCATAATATATAATTCGCAGTCAATGTACAGAAATAATAGATGGAATATGAACAATAAATCCAACTACAAAGCTAACACATTTGGAGTATGAGAAGATAATATAGACTTAAACGTTTGTGTGACATAGATGTAGGAATTTTCTGTAGCAAAAGCAGAATATTTTTTTGAAATAAATGTATGAAAGAACAGATTCTGACCTTAATACAGCTTCATTTCCTTTTCGGACTACCTCTTGATTAATAACTCCATTAGCAACCTTTGAAAAGCACCAGAAGAATACAAATGATGTAAAGCTGATATATGAGAAATCTTTGATTACGAAATTAAGACAGCAGAGAAATAAATGAGGAAGTTTAAGTAGTCTTACTGCAATGAAATAAGGTAATAAATTTCCAGTTTGCTTGTCATTTAAAGCAAAATACTTCTGGTGTTTTTGCATAACCTACATGACAAAGGAAAGAAAATCACGAGATGATTTAAACCCAACATATGCATTATCATATTATATGCTTTATACACATTGAAATATGTGCTAATAGATGGACACATCTAATCTAGGTATTGACACTATTAGTTACTATGAACTCACCATAATTAATATATCCTTTGGCAGCTCCAAGAAGGTTTCATCGAATCTACCAAGTATTGGAACAGGTGCCTCAACAAGATTGACAACCTAATGAAAAAAAGTCTGGTTAGGAAGAAACATCCATGTAACTGTGGAAACATAAGAGTTCCTAAAGAGCATTTAATTACAACAAGATATGCTACTGGTGAGGCAAAAGCATCCATATAAATGTGAAAATACAGAAACTTCCATTTCAAAACATATATGGACAAGAATTTATGCTATCAATCGTGATATATCACATAACTCCAATTTGGAAACATATAGAAATTCACTTAAAAATAACTTATGATCTAAACACGTCCTACATTTTTGTTACATATATGCTTAAGGAACAATGACAGCCTAAAAGGGAAAAGACACATTTTCAGGATTTTTGTGTCACATACGCAGAACTCGTTTTGGAAAAATTAAATATATTATTGCCATTTCACAAGGCTACCAAAGCAACAACTTTTACCTCATCCAGCAAATTCTCCTGCACTATAGCATGAGCCCCAATGCTCGCAGCCAATAAATTAATGTTATGGAGAATCTTTTCTTTCCTCTCCTGCAATTTAAAATGTGGGAAATATAGCATAACCTCGAGATAAAAGTTATACAAGAAATGACCATTTCTTTATCAATTACCCCTAGGACAGTAGATATATTTGATTCAGTGAGTTTCTATAGAATTTCTAATGAGAAACAAAAATATTACAACAGAACTCCCTTTTATATAAGAGTGATCCAAATAAAAGAAATATAAATCATGCTATGATAACCATCATGTTAAGAGAGCAACTATGTGGATAGATCATTTTGACATGAAGTACAGAAAGTTGTAACAGATTATTAAGCCAACTTATCATTTGAGCCTCAAGCTTCCTAATGAATCAGAAATTGTCAAAATTCTATGCAATGTTAAAATATCACGAAAAATAAGGAAGATTACCTCGATATCAATCAAAATACCAGTCTGCAATACTGTCTGAATGTAAGATTCTGCAGTTTGAACCTATCACATAACATCATTTGACTTACTTTTGTCAGAGCCAATACAAATAAATAGATTAATGAAGGTTCAATCACTTGATCAAATTCTAAATTAACCAGTATTTGCATCTCAACTAAAAGAAATTGAGTATAAAACTAATTAAAGTTATTCCTGAAGGAGACCACTTTGTCCCAAATTGTACTCATTCCAGCTTACCATTAACTGGACTTAAACCAAAAAATATTATTTTTCTTGCAAACTAGTGTATCATAAAAAGCTGAAGTAGATACCTAAAAAGCACAAGTAAGCAAACAGATTACGTTTCCCAACAAAGTGAGGAATAACACACATTCAGGGAGTTACTATTTAGAAAAAAAAATCAGACTTTATTGAATTTTATGTGAAATAAACAGTCATGAGAGGAGGAAGATAACTCGAGGAAAGGCATCCTATATTAGTTACCTCAAATATGGCAGAAGGTGAATTACGTAGGCCACATGATTGCCTCCCGCTAGAAGTAGTGGAAAAGACAAATAATTAGCATAACAAAGAGAAACTTCCTAGTAGGCAAGATGTAATTGTTACAGGGATCAATAACCAGTATAACCTATACAAAATGGGTATGTAAACAACTAATAAATAGTAATTTTCCAAACAATAATATTCTAAATACATAGCATTTGTTACAAAGAAAAAATGGCATTATGGATGGAACATTGGGAAACCAACATTTATGTATAGCCCAGAACATGAAATATATTTTAGTTTATCATTATGGCAGTATGGTAAAGATAATTAAATTGATCATTTCTGTCACTTGATAAACTCTTGTTAGACTCTATCTATCGTCATAAACTAACGATGATGACAAAGCAACTACTGCTGTTGTTGTGGTGTTAGTAAAAAAAAAAGATACTCCATTATTTTGTTTACTGATAAGAGTTACTGAACTTGTCAAATAGCAAAATTTTATAGAGAAGATAATGCTATATGATACAATGTCAATATACGACATTTTTTTTCTTTCGATATGGATCAATCATATACTTTGGGTATCAGTGTGTAGAGTATAGACACTAATGACAATTATGACTATGAGGGAGTTGTTAATTGAACATGTAATTAAGCCCTGAATATATCTAAATGTGTGTCTGTGCAAAATGAAAAGAATGACTGTACTTCACTAATCATCCGAATATGTTATAGTTAAATTGGAAAGCACACGTGTAGGCAAACTATTTAGTCATGTATTAAATGTGTGCTCTTCTCGTTCTCTCTCTAAATAGAAAAGATCATGTACAATATTTCCAACATTGAAACTTTCTCATATATATATATATATATATATATATATATATAATGTTGTGTTACTTCATTATTATATATATCAATCTTGCTTTGAATAAATAATTTACTACCTACTGTAAACTATTCATGAAATAAGTTTTTTAAATTACAGTGTATTTTCTACATAGTAGGTCATGCTTCGCATGTGGCAGTTGTAATTTGAATAAAGTTGCCGTTAATCAGGAACTAATGCAAGAAGGCATAGAAGAGTAAGGTTTTCTTGTGGAGTTGTCACCTCGCCAGTTAACACAAGATAAATACTAACCACTTGACACAGTTTGCCAAGACACGGCCGGTAACAAAGAGGAAGAAGGCAGACTTTCTGGCGAATATGAAGAAAACAAAAATTGACAAGCTCGAGAAATTGTGGTCCTAATCTCCTACTAGAAACAAATTCTCTAAGTCATCATTTGACATTGAATTCATCTTGGCATTATTCTCTTTGTTTGACTTCTTAACTTTCCTGAAACCTGATGCCATTCAACAAAAAAAATTGAATTTGTAGGTATGATTATTACTTTTAGAAACAAAACAATACCCTTTTAGGATATGGGATTTGATGTCCATGAGAATACTTCCTTTGCTAATGTAAAAGATAATAATATAGAAATAATACATATATGGTGTAAGAGTCCTTTTATATTATTTTGTTATACTAATCTTGAAATTCTAATCTTTGATATTTATATCATGTGATAATAATTTCCTAAACTAGTATAACATATAATGGGGACATTTTATCCAATATCCACTTTGTTACTGGAGAAAGACATTCATATGCAAAGATCACATAGATTGAAAGACTAGAATACCTTGAAACCCCTGCAAAAGAAAATGGTAACACTGTCTCCCCATGAAGCGCAAGGATCCAGCGAATTGGCCTACTAAACATGACCTACAAGTAAGACAATGTTGAGACAAAAATTAATTTAAAGAAGGTATAAAGCACCAACACGAACTGGAGTATTTTACTTAGCTTGAATACAAGTTATAGAAACAACTAAATAATATTAGACACATAACGATGGATTTAAAAAGATAGAATTTCATTCAGAACCGGAAAGAAAAAAGCAAAAGAAAATTTTGAAGACAGATAGAAGAATCTATGGTTCATTACATATTCACCATTCACCTTCTTGTTTTTTTCTTGTGCATATACAGGTCAAAGCAAAATATTCGGCAATCACTATGACTAACTCAAGAATGAATCAGTGACTAGCTAGGAAGACAAAACTAGCATTTAAATACAAAGGAGAAACCTGGGAATTCCAACGCATCGATTTTGGGAATGAAATTTTTGTTATTACACTGGGCAGATCTTCTGTTAACACCTGTAAAGCAAAAGAAACACATGAAGCAGTACTATGATAGCAGAACGTTTCTTAGCATTAAACACATCACATCGCTGTTGCATGTTATCTCAGAACATGGACTTGGTTAAGAGTGTCACAAATATCAGGTATTCTTAAAAACAAATATTAGGTATAATCGTACAGATATGGGCATGGTAGTCATTTAGTTAATATGTGTTGTGATGAGTAATTGAATTATGACTTAGTTGGTTACTGGATTAATAGACCCTGGGATAAGTAGAGGCACTGTACAATATTTTCTTCATAGCACCTCTCCAACCCAACCCCACAACACGCACACATGCACGAGTACACATGCACAGACACAAAGAAGATTGACCGCACCTCATTCAATTTCAAAATGGCCAAAAGAATTACCTCATAAGCAGATCTCGCCCTTTCCTTTACCAAGGCATAGATGTATTCTGTCTTACCTGCAGAAACAAGAATTCCAAATCGTAGTCAGTAATTGGATAAAAGGCTTAATTCGACATCTAAATATATGAACCTTCTTTCTTTAAAAGAGAAAAGGATGATTAACCCGCTTGTTAATCATCCAGGCTTTCATTACTTCATATGGAGTCCAAAAGTACCGGTTACATTGTTACATGAACCAACATCAAATTACATCATCCAAAGAAGCCCATTCTGTCTAGATTCATGAATCAAATATATGAACCAGAGAGTCATAGACAACAAACAAGACTAGTTTCATGAATTTCATATAGCAGGATAACGACACACTAATATCACAAGTCCAGGTCATCTTTGCTGTAGATAAAATACAGAATCAGCATCTTCTATAAGAAAACCTCAATAAATAATGAATACGATCAACCTTCAAAACAAAATTAGTAATCAGCATGATAAACAAAGCAATTGAAACCACTTTTTTTCATTTAGAACAGAAGCAAATCAAGGGGAAACATATAAATACACTCCTTAAAACTGTCAGCTATTTGTGTAAGTTGAGCCAATCAACTTGGGCATGAAATATGAAAAGGGAAGAATATTGTGTCTACCAAGGACATTTATCAAACTAATAAAATGAACTTATTTGTTTCTTCTTTCTAAGCGCTTCATTTTTTTCTTTTGACAAGGGAAAGGATGACTACCAAGCTTGTGTAGTCATCCACTTTGTATTAAGCTTAAACTGCAAATTTTATAAGCGTGTAAAAACGACTAAAATCGAAAGATCTGCAAAATAAAGGAAAGTCCATTAAGCTGTAAATTGTAAAATCTACAAATGTGTAAACACAACTAAAGAAAGATCCACAAAAGTACTTAAAATTGTAACATTCATTATTCATAAACAGCACATAATTTGCTAAGAATTGTTCAGAATACATTAATGTGCTAACCATATTGCATTCAACATCACACCATCTAAAAAAACATGAGTTATAGTAGATGATACAGCAGATACAAGATCCAGAAGTATCAAAAAATTACAGCAATGCAATGAAAATATTAGTGCTGACCTTCATATTTTTTGTATAGATTGTCAACAGCTACAGAGTTTTTACGGCAAAAACCCTCAGCAGCCTGTAAAAAAATGATGAACCCATTATCCCAACAAAAGGAATTGAGATAATCTTGTGCGGAACATGAAATCTTTACTATATGAAGTTTAACAAATTTTCAAATAATAAGATCAACCCTTTCCCAAAAGTAAAAAAGATGAATCTCATGCTCTAAGTGATCCCCAAAACCAACGGTGGTACGTGAGGGTAAGCACATATGGAGGCAGCATATTCCCTGTTTTCATAAAGAGGCAGTTTTCGAGCCCCAAACCATGACACTAAGGGGGTATTTATATAGAGGTAATCCACATTACCTGGGCCCAGTACACTACCTTGTTCACTTATCTTAATTTGCAAATAATCTAGATTGCCTACATTACCCCATGGGAGAGGTAGCAATTTGAATTGTCACTATGTTTTGATTTAGTTTTCCACATTTGTCCTTTGAATCTTACTCAAATAAATTATGAAAATAATCGAATAAATTATAATATAATAATCTAATATTCATGACTATTATTATACCATTACTTTTATTAATCTTAATAATATTTTTTTATCATTATCTAAATAAGTTGTTATTATTTCTATTACTTATAATATTAGTATAATCATCAATGGTAATTGATTATTAATACACTATAAATATTTTTTTTTAGAAAAAGAAATGTGTAGTGCAATTATACAATGGATATCCTTACCTGCTATTGATGTGAATAACATTCATATTTTTTTGACCGGTAGACAAATGCGTTGTGCTATACACTCCTTAACCACATATTTTTTGTTGATTATTGTAAAATAATAACAATTCAGAATAATAATTATTAAATTATTATCATTTTTATAAAAAAGATACTAACTCTTTATATATTTATTTGTTTGATGTATCAATTTTATGTGTTTAGGGTGTTCATGATTCAAGTTCACGAAATTCAAACCAAATTAATATAAATTTTCAAACTTAGTTATGTTGATCAAGAGTATTTTGGTAAACATTGCATATCCTTTTAATAATCCTTTTTGTATCATAAATAAAGCAATATGGATTGCTAGACACGTTGTCTGTGCATAGATAACAAAGCAATGTACATTGTTGATAAATTTAATGCAAGCAATCTTTCTGAGAGAATCTACATTGTCACGTAATGTCAAATGGAATGAAAGCAGTCTAAATGAAAACTCAATTGATCTGCCAAATCTCATATATTTGTTCAATCAAACTCGTTTCTGTAACAAACAGACAAGTGGTAAAGCATTTGTGATCTTGACTAATAAAATAACCTTATGATAACGGCTTTTTTTTGGTTTTTTTTACAATAAATGGTCAATGATAAATGGATGGGTAATATTCAACATGATTTCGAAAGTAATTCTTCCATATGATAGTTACAATATAGTATAATAAAGTAAGAACAATGGTGCCCTTGAAAGAAAAACTCAGAATAATGGTAAAGAAGACTACAATCATTAACATCAACCAAAGGATTAAATAGAACATGACGAAGTGAATCCAGTGGTTGTTCCCTTAATCCATTGTATATACCAGAGAAGGAATCATGGGACCTGGAGATGACCTGTGGTGCACAGTTTTCTCCTGTTATGGTCGAGACCTCTCATGGGCCTCTCGCCCGACCATCATCAGGGGAGCCTCAGCATTCTGGCGCAGCATCGCAGGTTTGATTACACTGATGCGACCTTTTTTTCAGGCTTCACTTGGCTCCGGGACCTCTTTCGCTTTTTGGAGGCATAAGTGGACCCCGGGAGGTTCTCTTGCGGATGCTTTCCCTAGGCTAGCAGCATTAGCAGCAGACCCATATGCATCTGTCTCAGAGGTGTGGACATCCGTTGAGGGGGTAGCGGCCGTCTCTTGGACCCCAAAGTTCAGATCCGGACTATCTGACCAGCGCGTTATGGAGCTCCTAGCACTACATGATAGGATCTCGAGATGGAGGCATGACGGGTCTAAGGCATATGGGTGGCTATGGTCATCGGGCCGCTTTTCAGCCTGGAGCATATACATTAGCCTACTACCAGTTGTGACGACTACTAGTGACTTCAGATCGGACTGTCGCTACATTTGGAGATCATGGGCTCCCCTTAAAGTCAAGATCTTTGCTTGGCTTCTAAGGCAGGATAGGATTTTTACCAGCGCATGCAAGGTGCGATGGGCGCCTAGCTCAGATGCATCATCAGCTCTATGCGGACTAGGAGAGGAGGACATCAACCACCTATTTTTCTCTTGCCCCATTGCCATGGAGGTATGGAGGCGGATGCCGAGTATGGGGATTGACTCGTCGACGACAGAGGCCTTTTAGGAGTCGCTGCTTGCATTACCAATGGGAGGTGGGACGAGTGGGGACAGCCATGGCTGGTATCCCTGGTGGTCACATGGGCCATCTGGCAACAGCGTAACCGCACCATTTTCGAGGGAGAGAGATGCTACATCGAGAATATTGTACATCATATTTTCCTTTTAAGTAGAGAGTGGGGAGAGGGGTAAGCTTTGAGAGCACCCTCTTAGAGGCTCTCTTTTTTGTATACCTTTTGGTCTTTTACTTACTCACCTGTACATTTTGGAACTCAAAGACCTTAATATATATCGGATGACTACTCACGACTTGTAGTTATCCTTTTCTCGAAAAAATATACCAGAGAAGGAAGAAATTGAAGGGAAAATAGTAAATTAAAAGAAGAATATGCTTGATCAGATTTGACAAATGTCTACCAGTCCAAGATTTGATATGTTATGGAAAATTTATCTAACATAATATTTATCCAAACTTTAATAGGTAAAAGTAACAGAATACCTTTGTTGGGTTTCCTTCCTCGTCAAATGCCTTTGCTGCTGGAGGACCCCGCACTTCAATCTCATTCTCTTCTTGTACAGAACTGAGATTCTTGACAAAAATCTAATTCCAGGGGGATCTAATGTCAGTGATTGAAAACATCTATGAATGGAAGATTTAGGGTTCATATGCACAACCCACATGACTGAGGTAATTACTGATGCTAAAATTTCTCTGGCGCTAAAAATGGCCACAAAAGCACCTTTCACTTCTACGGTCAAGCAAGGAGGCAAAAGAGAAAAAGAAATATTTAAGAAAATGACCATTTTAGAGGCAACAATGTAACCTTGTAAATTACTAAAAGGAGTTAACAAACAAAAATGAATAAAAGGATTGAACTTTTGTCCTGGAAGGTAAAGGGATCCACTAAATGCTTATTTTCCTTTGGTGCAACATTAGTGACACCTCAATCTAATTAAGTAATGTTGTATCTCTTTTTATCAGAATGCATTGTTGAAGAGAAGAAATCCTTACATATTATAAGTTAACGATGCCAAAGCTATCAAAATTTAATAGAGACCAAATTACTGTAATATTGTAAACTTTTTTGTTTACCATTGTTGTTTCCCAGTTGTAATGCACTTCGAAAAGATGGTAATTAGGAGTGTGACAAATATTGATTGTGAAAAATTTACATACTAATATCTGCAACCTTAACAAGTAGAATATGCATGCAATGATTGATTTGGCACAACCAAGTAAAGTTTAAAGATAACAAGATCCACGACTTTTAACCACTAAAGTTATGGCATCCATGTAAATAGGAGATCAATACAGAAAATTACATAATTTAGGGAGATAGTAGATCCAATGGATTATATAAAGAGCATGATCAAAGTTCCATCCATGATGTCTATAAAATTCAATGCGCTAGAAACTGAAGTAGTTACCACTATTCGACGTGGTGACCCATATGCTGAAACTTCTCCATGCTTTAATCTTCTTTTTTTTAATAATTCTATTACTAGATTATTAAGCTGCAATATTAAAATAAAAGAATCTCAGAATAGCAAAACAGGAAAAATAATTTGCATGATGCAAAAGTTAAAGTTGATCTTTGGTGACTGTGAAGTACTGGGCTTGATCCTAGGAAGTGTTTAGGTCATTGCAATTTCAAATACATAGATCATACATGCTCAAACACAACATAAATGTAGGCACATGTGCAGACACATGCACATTGAAACCTGCCACCCCATGTGTCCCCTTCTCTCCACCCCCAAATCCCAAATAAAAAGAAGATGATAGAAAGAAAATAAAAGGGAAAATATGATAATTGCATGTTTTAATATTTTATTCCATCAACAATTGAGGTATAATCAGTAGTAGGTATCTGGGAGCTTGCGAGCCAAGATTTGATGTCAGCAACACAAAACCAAATGAAACCAAACATGAAATAAAATAAAATTGATGATACAAATAGTTGAAGATCAGACATCCATCCTGCTATATTAGCTGATACAGGCCAACACAAAGCTATATCCAGTTATAGTATTTGGGACTTGGGAATATATCATAGACAACAGATTGAATATTGGCGTGCAAAACACCCTGCTTGGTTTAATAGTCCTAATTTGTTGCCCACCATTAAGATGTAAATGCACCTGTTGACTTCCTTCCACTACATCATGTGGAGGCATTTCTTCAGTCCCAATCTCGATAATGAATGCTCTATCTTTGTCTAATACCTGCTAATATGGAACAAAATGTTTAAATTGTGAAACGATCTATGTAATTGTAAGTATACAATCTCAAGTTAAATGAGGGACACAGCAATGTAGTTCTTCTCACCTATAATAACTACATAAATGTAGGTATGCAGAAGTGAAAAAAATAGAGAGTGAAGACTGATCCTATAATATATCAAAATATAAATGGAACTGACTATTAATTTCCTGCAAGAAATGGGTATAAGTTAGCTGACCACTAACAGGAAACCTCACATGATGGCAGGGATGTCTTTCGGCATAAAGGCCAATCTGTCTATGCGATGATGCATATGGAACTATTTCTTTTGTTTAGGGTTTGGCTTCGAAACTAAATTTCACATATCTGGATTGAGTAATTTATTTACAGTACAAGTGTGTCAGTGGTTCTCACTAAGGATTGTCAAGTGAAAATTACTCAGAAGAGAACATGTTGACTTTCACCAACAAGTAAAAAGACTGCATGTTAAGCCTTTCATATGAAATATCTGTCTCTTGTTCTTCCTCATTAACCCCATCTTCTTCCTTTAAATGTTTCAAGATAGCATTCACAAATGTTCCTACTCGTTCTTGTGGCCCAACTATAAATGAAGTCGGGGAGGAAAATGCTTAATTATTATAGCTATATAATCTTCTATCTTACCTATCTTCTTATACCAGCTAAAAATGATTTGATAGAAATGAAAATTGTCGGAGAGGATACTAAGTTAACAAATCAATTCACAACGAGATAGGATAGCCATGGAAAAGATTTGCTATTCATTCTTGACAATTTAACTAAGGCGTGAGACCAGATTACTACAGATTTCTCAAAGTATACAACGCCAGGTTGGTGTTATCTAAACAACAGAAAGCTAACAAGGCAAAGAGGACAAAGGAAAAGCACAGAAAATATAAAATAAAACGTACTAACCTCTTTGTACTCTGATTCTGTCTCTCTGTTGTGTGTAATATGATTTTGTTCTGAAGATATCCCTAATGGATATCCAAGGGTTTCCCTTGTTTTGACCCAAAGTTGAGCACATTGACGAGCAAGACTGCAATAAGAACAAGCTTTATTGGTAAGAGAATGTTAAAAACACCAATATATATTTCAGTCATAAGTCATGTTCTTAAGGTATCTAAGCCAGAGTAAATCAACTAACAATGTGGATCGGTAGAGATTAAACTACTATAAAGCATAAATCTGAATCGTTCCTCCATGTTTCTAAAGTGGGTGCTCTCCAGCATTAAAGGATTCTGTACAATATAGGGTCATATATGAGATCCTTACCAAGCATATCTATAGGAGTGAACTATTTTGGATATTATGAGGAAATATCGACTTCACTTGGATCACATCACACCACAATTTCAGATCCTAGAGATCTATACTTTAGTGGGCAAGAAAAGTAAGATTTCATCAGTGATTAGTTAGAAACTTGGAATGGCATGAGGACACACCGCGCAAGCGATCATGTGTGATAAATACCATTTGTTTTAGTTCGGATAATAGTGAGCAGACTAAGAGATTAGTGGGAAGTTATATTCATGTTCTCCATTCTTAGTTGTATTATATAGTGTCAGTAACTAATTATTTATGCTACATGATGTGTTCTAGTTTCAGTCTTTGCGAAGTTTATTATCAAAGTTTGTATGGATTTTGGTCCACTCCATATGAATTGTTTATCTTGGAGATCTGTCCTCTCAAATGGAGAAAGTTATTAGTTATGTGTGATCTATCCAGTTGCCTATATTTTCAGCCTCTATCAGCATATGGGTAAGAAAGAGTAAGATTTCACCAGTAATTAGTTGGAATCATATGAGGTCACACGCGTGTGTGCACAAAAAAATCTTGTTGGGTCCTGCACAATTTTAACAAATTTTCTACCAAAAGAACTCATAATGACTCAAATTCAGACAACAAAATTAACGATTTTGTGATCTTAGTTACTCCAAATTTACAATTCATGGGAAGTAGTTTCTGTTTTTTTAATAAGCATGATAAGTAGTTCAAATACAATGAAATAATATTCTCTGTCCTCAGCAACAAATTTCCTTCTTTATTCTTTTCTTTTCACTGTCTTGCTGGAGAAACCTAATAAGGCGTAAAAGCAACTAGACTATTAAAGATGCTGAAAAGGAATTTAAGAAACACATACTTCGTCTGGCTAAAGATAACTTATCAGCCTAAAAATCTCAATACCTACTCAAAATGAAGCCTAAATATCAAAATAGTTGGATTTGCGGTTGGTTAGCCATATTTTTATCACATCACCGATAGCTCTAAAATATAATCTTCAAGGCTTCTATGTTTCCAAGCACAGTATCACCTGCGCATGCGAGTAAAATATCTAGCACGTTCCGTCACACCAACAAAACCTCTGGAATCTAAAATATTGAAAGCATGAGAAGCCTTCAGGACTTGATCATACCTATCACATTGTGAATAAAACTCAAAACATTAGACCACTACAAAAAATTGAAATCACAAGATATGATAGCAACACAAAGCAATGTGCATATTCTTACGCAGGAATTGGAAGTTCAAGAGCAAGCAAGGATTGAGCTTCTTCCTCAAAGTTTTCAAAATACTGTTGGATGTGTCTCACAGTGGCATGCTCCAAATAGTATGCACTCATTTCCTTCCTAAATCATGAAATATGACATTAGGGTTCTGGAGTAAATAAGGAAAATTTCTACCACTACAAGAACAAGAAACTAATGGCTTAAAGGCCTGCAAAAGTTTGTCCTCCTAAAAAGTGTCAAAGAAAGAAGTTAATCTCAAAAGTCAACTTCACAATAACAAATGCTTTATACAATTATAGTATAAGTTGAGTGACATATACAATTAATTTGTAAAAGTTGAATGATCTCTCATGCTTTAAACCCTCCAAATGACACCTAAGATAATTGAGGGATATTAATCTATACTAAATGTTCAGTTTTTCGAGGGATGATGATTAAAGTGCTCTTGAAGTGGTTAATGTAAGATGGCAGCTAGAACAAAATGGGACAGCAACATTCTGGACAATGCTGACTCCTAAACATTGAAGAAAGAAACACGTAAAGCGAAAAGAAAAATGCACATGTCACAAGTATCAGATCACCAGACTCATAGATAGACATCAAAGCACAGCTGGTACCCATACAGGAGCAAAAAAACATATTGGTTTTATGTCCAAAAACTCTACAGAACTTTTACTGGAGAGCAAGTTCCAGACAACAAATGTCATTCAACTACTTATCCTTGTATTTATTATGTGATGATAGACCTGAAAGCTTAGATGGCCAAGGCCATCAGATTTTCATATCATCCTTGCTTCACACAATTCCATTGAATTATAATTCAGTAATGCATAAGTTGTCCATAACGCAGTTGGACCATGAAATAATCTGAAAAGTTTTATTTTGACTATCAAGCTAATCTCAAGTTGATCTTTTATTCATAAATTATGATGCACTATGGAACCACTGAAAGAGATAGTGAAAGAAATATCAATCATAATTTTCAAAAATGAATTGCTTACTCATTTTCCAAAAATAGTTCTCCATATGAAATCCCATCAGCATACTGAATTTTCTTGAAATGGTCAACCCCCTAACAAACACATCTAGATCAAGTAGGGTCAGCCCTTTAAAGTATTTTAGTGAAAAATGAATCGATCATAGCAGTTAGGTCACAAACATTCTTACCTGAAGTGACATGAGGATTCTTTCAAGACCATAAGTTATCTCCACAGAAATGGGCATCAGTTGAAGACTTCCAGCCTGCGCGATATAGGAATCAGAAATGTAATCTTTAAGAGCTGGAATCATACGCTAAAGCTTATTTAACATGCAATTAAATGAGCATAATATTAATTAATAATATTCATTTCAAAAATTTATCAGCATACAGTTTTCTGCACTCTTCAGTAAGCACAGAAACAAATGAACCCAAGATAAGTATTTATAATGGGATACAATGAATAAAAAATATATTTCTTTTCTTTCTGTAAGGATAAATGTATGATTGAAAAGACTAGTCGTCCATGTGCACGCGTATGTATATATATAGATGATGTCCAAAATGATGTACAAGTGTGAACATGTAAAGGCACCAAAGCGGGCAACAAAAAATTACAAAATCTCCCACGACTCCCAAGACAAGACACTGATATGATGTACAATGTTCAATGGGCATCTAGAATGGGACCGCCTAGTGGCACGGTAAGAGACCCAAAATGATTGGGGTATCTGTATCTAGATCTAGCAAATCCAAAAGGCTCCAGACCTCTACATTGCGCTGTTAGACATTGGATTATCAATAACTGTATAGGCAATGCCATAAAAAAATGACCACAATAGAAGCAAATTTTCCTTGGAGTGTAACTTCGTAATAAAATTTATTTCATTTGGATAACTTTTTAGTATTTCAGTAAATCCTTGACCAAAAGTCTAATCATGTCATTCAACCTCATTCTTGTTTTATCATTCAACCTCGATCTAATTGTTTTATTTATCAGTTGAAGTTGCCTTAGATCAGTACAATCGGGGTTTGTCACCATCTTGAATATCTTTTACCTTCATTTATCTTGATTATTTAATGCTAGACCTTTAATCAAATGTCTTAAGGAACACAACAAAGCTTTAGGTGTCATTGGGTGTTGCCTAGTATCTAATCGATGTTGGCACTCAAAACAAGAGAATATTAACATTTTAAACTACATTGCACAAATCAGCAATGACCAATCAACGTGGAAAGCTTCCATTAAATAGTACAATATGGATGAAAACCTCTTGGTTTACTAGCCTAACAAAATGTTTTAAAAGTTACAAGAGATGTATAGCTATTAGAAGTAGTTATCGTGCATTATAATTACTTCAATTAAATGTTTATACTCAGAGGGCCTCGACTAATATTTGACACTCTGGCATTTGGGTGTCAATTCAAAACTAGACTCTGTTGACCGTCTCCTTAGTGCTCAAGGACACAGTCGTACGAGCCTATATAAAAGCTCTTGTTCAAGTAAGGTTTGTGGATGCTTTCTTGAGCTCACTTAGAGCATCGGGGCACATGATGGTCGGGGATGGAGGCTCCCAATCCCATTGGTGATATCCTTGACCATCATGTGATCCATCTGTTTACAGCATAACCATGCCATTTATTATTTTCTTTTAAGATGATAAGTGTGTCTTTTCTAACATAATAAGTTCCAAATTATTGGAAGGTAACTAATTAGAAGATTGAGTACTATGAAGGATGCAGACGTATGAGCAAACGAGGACTATTGTCATTCATGTAACTGATAACTCATTGTGGGATTCATATTGTTTCCAGCATGAAATAGGCAATTTCTTAGAACAAATAGGCAATTCTTTGACTAGCCATGTTTTCAATACGCAGCATACTATATTGGATGTAGCAATTTGATACATAGATCGATGCATGTTGTTATATCAAATGAGCTACCAACGATTCCACAAAATTAAGCCATTAGGAAGAGAATCATCTTTGTATTTATATTCTTAACACTCCTCTTTATATTTGAGCTATTAATAACTTTGGTCTAGTCCAGCCCCACTACGTGGACGGCCAAGGAGGAAACCACTTCAAGTGCCATTACCCAGGTAAAAACCCATGATACATAATACAAAAGGCATCTTATCGTAATCATGCATATCAAAATGAAAAATGGAATATACGAAATAATTTGGGATTATAACGCATGCTACTTTGACAAACTAAGAAATTTGCTCCTATTCACAAACATAAGACCAAAGAAACCTGTTGAAAGTATGTGAATTGTGTTATCTCCATTCCATCCATCCATACTTCCCAACCAAGTCCCCAAGCCCCAAGAACCTGTTAAAAGCTCAACGTTACAAAGGCAATTTGCATTGCATCCAATATATCAAAGGTAAATTCATTCTGTAACTATTAACACATAACATGGAAGCTTAGTAGATTCTCTTTATAATGATGGTGCTAAGAGATGAAATAGTAATCTAAAAAATAACAGAAGCATTCAAGCTTGGCTGGATTGCCATGAGCGTTACCGGACTTTCCCAGTTATCCTCGACAAAGCGGATGTCATGTTCCTTAACATTAATTCCTGATATGTCAAAGAGAATGCACACGATAAATTAATCGTAGAAAAACCCTTTCTAAGAGTTACAATTGCTCTATACTCTTACAGTTTCTGTCCAGCATAGAAGTGACAAATTTAGATTTTATGATGTTGATCACCATTTGGTACCATCACAATACCCCAACCCATCTTCACCCACCCCCACCCCCACCTCCACAACTCCACACCCCACACACACAATCATCATCTTGACTATTGGTTAATATGAATCCTGGGGTAAAACAGCAGCCACCTACATCGGCTGGTATATAATATCACATAAGTGTAAGAACTAACTTACCTAGTGCCGAAAGGCTACCAATAAAAAGATCTTGTGAATTTCCAGGGTCAGGCTTTAAGATAACCTGAAGAAAAATATTAATGTCGACAAAAATTAAATTAACTGCCACAACAACAACAACAGCAAAGCCTTATCCCACTAGGTGGGGTCGGCCACATACGACAATATTTCCAAGCAACAAACAAATAAGTAACTATGTACGTATATATATATATATAGTATCCAAAGTATAACCTGAAACTGAGTGTGGCGTTGCAATCTATTAGGATTGTCTCCGTAACGACTATCATCTGGTCGAATACTAGGTTCCACATACCTATACAAATGATTTGAAGGTGATTTAATATGTTTGCATAACATGACTTGTTCTTCTATGAAACAAGACCGTATTTTTAAAGTATATTTTTTAAGGGGAAAAGGATGACTAGACTTTGTAAGTCATCCAAATGTATTGATTATATAAAGAAATTTATAAGTGTATTGAACCTAGCAAACAATTTTGCACATACAAAAAAGTGTCTTGCTGTGCTCCAAAAGAGAATATCAATGTACAAAGCACATATGAAAATAAACAAATTTCAATTATTGTGACTGTGGAAACATAAATGTAAGAGGTAACATAACCAAAAAAAGTTCTTTTCTTATAAGTCATTTCTTCTAGTCAAGAGTGTTGCATTGATGAAGACTATGCCATGTTTTCCTCTCAAAAAACTATGCCATCTGTACTACAAATGAAAATCAAGGAGGATTATGATTTGATTTATGTTTCGTTTAATTAAGATATCCTAGTTAAGAACTCTCCAAAAGAGGCACTACACCTAGGACTTGACATTCTTAATTGATTTGTCAATTACACTACATATATGCTTGACAGTTTCTTCGATATTATTACATTATTATAAGTGCTTGACATTTTTCATGTCAAGATTATTACATGTGATGGAACCTTGGAAAAACTATGGTTATTATAAAACTGCCAAAAATCATGTGACCAAGCTAAAACATACAATCATCGAGTGTAACTACATCAAAAGTGAAACAAAATATAAAGGTGATAGTTTTATATAAAAAAATAGGGCAATGACATGCAATTAGTCAATCATGAAAATACAAGTTTAAACAGCAACATATTTACTTACGCAACATTCCATGGCTCTGGACCTAGTACTCTCAAAAATGTCAAAGGATTCATAGTCCCAGCCCCAACCTGGCATATAAGAGTTTAAGATTGTGAAACCAAACAAAAAGTGTTACCCTAACAAAAAGTGGATGACTACCAATCTTTGTGGTCATCCTTTCCACTTTCAAAAAAAAAAAACTATTTCGAACTAAAAACACAAAGATTGCTATCATGATTTTAGTATCCTTGCAGGAAGATATATATATGCCAGAGCAGCAAGAGATGAGAAAGAAAAACAGAAGGTAGACATTATGGCAGTATTACCTCAGTATTGCTGCACTGCATAACAGCACACCCTACAGAAGCCCAATAATCCTAAAATGCAGATTTCTTGTCAGTAAACAATCAAAATGAAAAAGCTTATAAGTGAAAATATATCAAATTACAAATTAATAAGATAAATGCAAACAAAACAAAATGTGGTGTCATGAGGAAATTTCTTTTTGAGAGAAAAGAGGATGTGTGGTGTCATGGGGAAATGAATTGACAAAAAAAAAATATAACAAAGTGTTAGTATACATGAGAATTAAGAAATATAACAAAAAAATCAAATGTAAAATATCAGGAACTGACAACTGCTATCCAAAGGTTGGGCTGTAACAGCAATCCTTAACAAAATGTGCAAAGATAGTTTAGGAAGTAGCAGTAAGGATAATAGAGACGAGGCTATTTATATTAGGACAATGCTGTCAGAAAGTGCATACTTTATTTTGAGAAAAGAAAGAGCATAATTATACATGAAAGTCAAAGATCTATGATAAAAGATCATAAACTGTCACTATCACTTAAAGGCTGGGGCATAACAACATCCATTGGTTGTGCATGTAAATGTGCAGAGTAGTTTGGGTAAAAAGACTGCAAAACGAGAAGGAATTCGTGAAAAACATTTAAGTTTAATAACATTGGGACTATATCAATCAAAGAGGCATACTAGTATGTAGTACAATAGTTTTCAAGAACTTTTAAGTTGTTGATTATGCTTTAAATCTTAACCCGATGATAAACCCATATGACCCTTTATGCAATATAATCTCTCGAACAATTGGGGTGGTGAAACCTAGACGACTATACGATTTATGTTTCATATTTTGTATTGGGAGTTCCTTCATAAACTCACTAGGATTTTGGTTATTCTGAATTTTGTATCATCTATAATTTTCTTCTACATCAAAGAGAACTTTGTCGCCGTCCGAGAACGTAACCCAGTTAAGGATGAACATCGTTAAATCTTGTGTCTTCTATGTGTGTAATTCTTCTCTCTCGTCTATTTCTCATAACATGAGCAATATTCAAAATTAACTCTTGTGCATATACTATGTTAGATAATGAGATGTAAATCTGTGAAAAATAAAGATGTGTCAGCTTCAGGTTACTTCCTGTAATCCCAAGTGAAAGTTGGTGGGAGTTAGCAAGGAAGTATGGAATTAAACCTTTTATCGTATGTAGCAGGGTGCATCAACTTATCAGCTAATTGTTTACTCATGGCCATAAGTAATCCACAAATACTATAAAAGACAACACGAACTTACAAATAGTGAAGCTATCGACGATTTATAAGTCTTTGTGATAACAGTAATTCTGCTTCACAATCCTACATATGTGCTTTGACACAATGTGTATGCGAGTAAAATAAATAAACAATTATCTATCAAAGAGAGAACTTATATACATAGAAACAAAAATATTGGCCATTCTCCTGATTCCTGAACAGGCTAAACTCTCGCGAACGCGAACGCGACGCGAACACGGAGCCCTAGCCGTACTCCTCGCCTCCACGTCGCCGGGAGCTCCATCCCGGCGGCGCCACCCTTCCCTCCTTCTCCCCCCTGATGCGAACGCGTACGAAGCCCTAGCAGCCGCGCGTCTCGCCTCCACGTCGCCGGGAGCTCCATCCCGGCGACGCCACCCTTTTCCCCTTCTCTCTCCCGCCTCCCTCTCTCACCCTCTGCTGCTGTGAGTGCCATCGCACCTAGAGCGAGTGGACGGCTCTCTCCACGCGAGTGGACGGCTCCCTCATCTACGCGACCTCCCACAGCCGCGGCTTCACCAACCTGGCTCGCCATCGCTCTTCGGCGCCGGAAATGAGGAAGACGAACCTCACGTCTCCTGACGGCTGGGTCAGCTACGCCCGGAGGACTCCCCGGAGACGGCCGCTGCTCTGCTTCAGATGCCGCGGACAAGGACACA
>LTAE01000921.1:0-24685 GCA_001647135.1 Pontederia paniculata
CAAAGGGAACGACAGTGCCCTCATTAAGCGAGCGAGCCATTTTCTTTTCTTTTTTTTTAAGTAATGAACCGTCGAACCAATTTTTTTTTTGGTTCAGCCTCATTAAAATCCTTAGTTCAGTCTCATTGATCTCCAGACGTAGATCTCCAATTTGACGGCCGGAGATCAATGAGACAAGTTGTCCCCTACTTAAGTAGGGGACATCAATATTAAATCCATATATATATATATATATATATATTTTCTACTGCTATTTCTTATAAATATTTTTTTCACTTCAATTAAAATCTAATCAATAAAATGGTAATATTTTTCCAAATTTAGGAGTGTGAAAAATCCGAAAATTTGTTGGATCTGAAAACTATACGAATATTACAAAATCTAAAATCTGCTAAATAATCAAAAGGACATCGCGGGTATTTGTTTTCTCTTACAATTTTTCTACTTCTTTAATTAAGTTTTAATAAAGTCGATTGAATTGAGATATTAAATTGTGCATTTTTAATTCTAATTTTAGATGCATTTACATTAAAACGTTTTTTTAAATTTTGTCTTTTTAAAGAATTGTAGAGCAAAAGCTTGTCCTAGAAACTAACCCCTACAAATCATTTTTTTTTCCTTTTTTCTCTCAATAGTATGTTTAAACGCAAATGATTTATTCCTTTCAAAACTCAAATTGCGTTTTGAAAATCATTAAATTTTGAAAAGAAGAAAAGTAAAGAGTTGTTACTATGTTACCTCTCAACATTATCTAATAATCTATATTATATAATAAAAAGACTAACACTTATTAAATTATCAATAATGTACATTACTATTTTTATTAAAAATAATATATAGATAATCTAACTAGCAACTAAATTTATCGTAATACGATAATCGTAATATAATAATTATTAAAAATATTATTATTACTTATATTTAATAATTAGTGATATATTTTTATTCATAATATGATAATAGTAATATAATATAATTATTATTTAAATAATATTTACTATTATTTTTGTTATTATTATAAGTATATTTTATTGTCTTATATTTTATCTATGAAAAATTTAGAAGGACGAATACGAAAACTAAATATAGACACTAATTATATGATAATCTAGAAAGACACTTTTTCGTGAATAATCTAGATTATCACTTTATAATTTGCACGCTGAACAATTCAGATTGCATATAAATGAAGATAAATATAATATAATAATTTAAAAGGATCAGATAGTTTTAAATTTATATTCAAGTGATTTATAAAGATTATCCATAAGAAAACATGTAAATGAATTCGATAAGGACCAAATTTCTTTGAAATTATGCTTTTGGTTATGGGGAAGGCTTTAGCCTTGATCATGCTTGGCCAAACTCTACTAATGTATCTATTAGTAATGAAGCATTCACGAATTGTGTTGAGACCAGGGGAGCAACTACAGTGTCCGGATCTCATCTATCCTTCTAAAAATGATATCATGCATCTTTTTTTCACACAAGAGATTTTGCAAACGAAAAAAAATTAGCATTTGCAAAATTCAAAATAAGTTACTAAAATTAAGAAAAAACATAAGAAATTGAAGAATGATGGAGCTTCAAAATATTTTTACAGCTATCCTCTTCAACGTAATGAAAATAATCAATTCTTTTTAATTTATGAATATAAGTATTTGAGTTAATCTCGTTAATATTGTAAATATATTTTTAATTAAAATTAATAGAATAATGATATTGATAATTTAACTCGATGATATCATCACAAATTTTTAGACTTATTTATCTTATTTTGTGTCGAATGAGATTTCCAATAAAAAAAATATTTTATATTAAATTAGTCCAATTAAAGAATTGATCGTTTCTCTTTAAATTAGCTAAAACTATTTATCATTTCATTCTAATTTTCGTCCGACGCTAATAATATTAAAATAGTTAAAATAAAAATATATTATTAAATTTATGGTGCATATATTAATACAAATTATTTAAATAATTATTTATACACTTTTAATCATTTTACGTTCGCTAATTAATTTAAACATTATATTTATCAAATATTTTTATTAATTTTAATAATTAATTTTTTATTATTAATCATTAACTTTTAGTCGCTAATTATTATTCGCTATTAATTGCTATTTCATGTCAAAGAGAGCCAAATTGTGTTTAGTAGTTGATCACTCGTCGGCTTCCGGCAACTAAAATATTTCCTCCGTCTGGATTTATTTTGCCAAGTGGCTATAAATGGTCCCGTTCTGTTCTTCTTCTTCCTCCTCCCTCCCCGTTTCAAACATACTACAAAACAAGCTTCTTTCCACTTCTGCTCTGCTCTGCTGCTTCTGCTGCACAGACCACTGCCTCCTCCTCCCAACAATGGCCTCCAAGAAGGACGCTTCGAGGGCTCCGCCGGAGTCCGAGGACCCGCCGGAGCGCTGCCCCGTCGAGGAGGTGGCCCTGGTGGTGCCCGAGACCGACGACACCTCCCTCCCGGTCATGACGTTTCGGGCGTGGTCCCTGGGCCTCACCGCCTGCGTCCTCCTCATCTTCCTCAACACCTTCTTCACCTACCGCACCCAGCCCCTCACCATCTCCGCCATCCTCATGCAGATCGCCGCCCTCCCCGCCGGCCGCTTCCTCGCCAACGTCCTCCCCGACCGGGAGGTCCGCCTCCTCGGCGGCCGCTGGAGCTTCAACCTCAACCCGGGCCCTTTCAACATCAAGGAGCACGTCATCATCACCATCTTCGCCAACTGCGGCGTCTCCTTCGGCGGCGGCGACGCCTACTCCATCGGCGCCATCACCGTCATGAAGGCCTACTACAAGCAGTCCCTCAGCTTCCTTTGCGCCCTCCTCATTGTGCTCACCACTCAGGTCTTACTCTCTCTGTCGTCCTTTTTTTATTTATCCAAAAGCATATTTCTCTTTTACTGAAAATTTTAAGAAGTAGAGGTTTGAGATTTTTAGGTGCTCTCAAAGTTTTCATTTTATTTTCTGTACCTTTCGAGCTACCCGTTCTCGCCATTTTAGTTGGAGCTCTGGAATCTGAAGAAAAATTAGCATGAAAAGTTAATTAAGACGAGGAGTTTTCTTAATTCGTTCTAATACTTTTTCTGTCTTTCAAAACATTTCATACTCTTTTTTGGATTTGGATCGAAAAGAGAAGTTTTTTTTTCTTTGGAAAATTGCAGCTTGAACTTATTGCGTTCTTGCAGTAATCATTACAGAAATGCCAAGTCCATCGAGTTTTCTTAATTTTAGAAGTGAGATCATTCTAATACTTTTTTTCTGTCTTTCAAAACATTTCATACTCTTTTTTGGATTCGTATCGAAAAGAGAAGTTTTTTTTTCTTTGGAAAATTTCAGCTTCAACTTATTGCGTTCTTGTAGTAATCATTACAGAAATGCCAAGTCCATCGAGTTACATGCATAGTATTACTAATAAACAGACCTCTGCAGAATTCACATAAAAATGTAGATCTGATCAATGGTTTTGTTCTCACTTTGTTGCCTTCATCTCTGCCGGCTAATCGATTTTTGCGATAACCGCAGAATCAGGTGCCTCATTGTTTATGAGACTGCAAAGTTCTTGTAGGATCAGTCTAATTTACTATCCACTGACTCGGTGATAACTTTACGCTCTGTGATTCCTCTTCTTCTGTTTGGTATTAAGTTTGAACAGTGGAAAACAGTCTGTGGCTGAGCCTTCATGCATTCTCATTATTCAGTCCCCACAAGCATCTTCTCTTTTCCTGCTCAGTTATGGTCCTTGGCAAAAGAGCTGTATCTTTCAATCTCATATGATTTCTCATATCTGTTCTTGTTTTTTTACTTTTGTACCTTTTGTGCCCAAGTTATGAATGGCCTTTTCACTTGTTGCCATCTAATTTCCTATACAGTTCTTGAGCATGCATCTCTAGAGAAAAGGACAACTAGTGATATTATCCTTGCAGAAAGAACAAGAACGATTTCTGGTCTTCGACATGTATAAAGAGTGGCTGGGATCCACACAGGTCAATAAACAGACATGATAGTATGGTCTTGTCTGGGATATTTCTGAAATTTGCTATTTTTTCTATTGGATGCCGTGGTTAATGGATAAAGCTGGATAAGAAGCTTCATTTGTTTATGTTTCAGTACTTTCAAAAGGACATTTTTTTGTTTAACAAAGAAATAGAGATTTTCCGACAAAAAAGAAGCAAAAGAGATTCATTAAGTAACTTTTAAATTTCCTTTTTCCATGTTTTTGTTTGAATGCCTGATGTCCTGTGCATTTCTTCCTTTAATGAGATTCTTCTAAAGTTTACCCGCTCCATGATCAGATTCTGGGTTATGGATGGGCTGGAATGCTGAGACGATTTTTGGTAGATCCTGCTGAGATGTGGTGGCCATCTAACCTTGCTCAGGTTTCACTCTTCAGGTCAGCTTCACAATTTTCTTTTGTCAGATACTATCACTAGCTGTCTTTGCTCCATTTTCTTTCATTATTTTCTCAAGTAATCACCTAGACAAGCTACAACCTTTTTTTTTTTTTTTGCATCTGTGGCTATTGTAACAACTCTGGGTCTTTTTCATGTGAAAAAAAGTAGGAGGTGCTTATTTATGTGAAGTGTGAACAATTGGCCCAAATTTACTTTTATGGGCATTTTGATAAATACCACAGATCATCATAAGTTTTCCTTCCAATTGAAAGATAGCCATGGAAAATATTCTTTGGTTAAACTTTGCCTTTTCTCATGCTTTTGTGATTGGATAAGATATGGTGTCTGTTTGATGCACTGCAGTCACATATGACCTTATACCCAGCTCTTTAGATACAGGGTACAACTTCTAAAAGATTAAAACCTGAAGTTACATCAAACAAATAGACGAGTTAAAATTTTCACATAAACTTGGATTATAATGTTTCTCTTTGTGCCGATCACCATGCTCCGATCACTTACAGTCAATTTTGGTGTTGCAGAGCTTTGCATGAAAGAGATTCAAAATCAAAAGGATTAACAAGGATGCAATTCTTCCTAGTATTTTTCGTTGCAAGTTTTGCCTACTATGCACTGCCAGGCTATCTGCTTCCAATATTGACATTCTTCTCGTGGGTCTGCTGGGCATGGCCTCACAGTATCACAGCACAACAGATAGGTTCAGGCTATCATGGGCTTGGAGTTGGCGCATTTACTCTTGATTGGGCTGGAATCTCTGCATATCATGGAAGCCCTTTGGTCACCCCATGGTTCTCCATTCTCAATGTGGCAGTGGGATTTATCATGTTTATCTATATCATAGTGCCCATATGCTACTGGAAATTTAACACTTTTGATGCACGGAAGTTTCCAATATTCTCAAATCAGTTATTCACAAATAAAGGGCTGAAGTATGATACTACAAAGATATTAACACCAGATTTTGATCTCAATGTATCTGCATATGAGAGCTATGGGAAACTTTACCTCAGTCCCCTGTTTGCACTCTCTATTGGATCTGGATTTGCAAGGTTTACTGCGACTATTACTCATGTTATCTTCTTTCATGGAAGGTAATCAACATACATTACATTTAAAATAAAGTCCTACTTTATTGATGATTGACTTTGTAGCATATATGTGAACTTTTATATGCAAAATGCTATGCAGCATTTCGCAGGTCGTGCTCCATTATTCATCTTGTAATTGAGTTTTTCTGGTTTACTTATCAGTTGAGCGTCCTTTCTGCTGGTACAAGCTTTCCTGCTAAAACAAAATTTCGTGAAACTAATGTCCTGAACCACCTACTTGCTTTAGCAAATCTTCTTCAATTTTGGATTTCCTTATTCCATAAATTTTTGGTGGCACTATTGTCATTATCCAAGAGGCTGAAATGAGTCAATATGCCATTTTACTATGAGATACTGTTGGGCATGGAGTGGATTATATGGTCCTTTAGAGAAACTGATGTTGTTATTACTTTTGTTTTAATTGCAGTGATATTTGGAGGCAAAGCAAATCAGCAATGAACTCCATGAAGCTAGACATCCATGGAAAGCTTATGAAGAAGTATAAGCAAGTTCCTCAATGGTGGTTCCTCGTTCTGTTGGTTGGAAGCATTATTTTGTCCTTGATGATGTCATTTATTTGGAAGGAAGAAGTCCAGCTCCCTTGGTGGGGTATGATTTTTGCTTTTGGTTTGGCTTGGTTTGTAACTCTTCCCATTGGAGTTATTCAAGCGACCACAAATCAGGTTAGTTTCTTTCAGCTCTTCATACAATTCAATGACTCATAAGTTGAATATCCTACAACATTTGCTCATTTCTCCTTTTTTGTACTAACAAATTGTTCAAAATTGTAAACACATAGAAGCTTGAATATAACATGGATTTACCTATGAAACTTATTTAATTCCGTTCCATATCTTTATCTGCTAACATGCTTACAATCAGAGAAAAAAAATTGAGAATAGCTGTTTCCTAACATACTGATTCAGTTGTCATGATGCACAGCAACCAGGGTATGATATTATAGCCCAGTTCATGATAGGCTACATCCTTCCAGGCAAGCCCATTGCCAATTTGCTATTTAAAATATATGGAAGAATTAGTACAATCCATGCCCTATCCTTCCTTGCTGACCTCAAGCTTGGCCACTACATGAAGATCCCACCTCGGTGCATGTACACCACACAGGTTTGTATCATTAATTACCTTTTCTGAGCTCTTTAATAATCATACACTTTTGAACAGTTAGTCATCTCATGGACTTACCATAGTTTGTATCATTCTCACTCTTTTCAGCTTGTTGGGACCGTTGTTGCTGGAGTAGTGAACCTTTCAGTGGCATGGTGGATGCTAGAAAGCATTGAGAATATATGTGATGTTGATGCACTACACCCTGACAGCCCATGGACATGCCCAAAGTACCGAGTGACTTTTGATGCCTCTGTCATTTGGGGTCTTATAGGCCCCGGCCGTCTTTTCGGACACGGTGGATTATACAGGAATTTGGTATGGCTTTTCCTCATCGGAGCCGTGTTGCCCCTGCCGGTGTGGTTACTGAGCAAAGCCTTCCCTGACAAGAAGTGGATACCTCTGATCAACATACCTGTTATATCTTATGGCTTTGCTGGAATGCCTCCAGCAACTCCGACCAACATAGCTAGCTGGCTGATTACTGGAACCATCTTCAACTATTTTGTTTTCAAATACAGGAAAGGCTGGTGGCAGAAGTACAACTACGTCCTATCTGCAGCACTTGATGCTGGCACAGCATTCATGGGTGTGCTTCTGTTCTTCGCGCTCCAGAATGAGAATCATAATCTGCGCTGGTGGGGCACGGACATTGATCACTGCCCTTTGGCATCCTGTCCAACTGAACCAGGGATATCAGTTAAAGGTTGTCCAGTATTTTAGTGGCAAGCTCGAGTAGAATTGCACTCATATAAGTTAATGAGCTCAAGTTCTTACATGTACTGATCCTTGGTGTTCTAGATTGAGATGCATGGTAACTTAAGATTGCTGAAGGTTACTTCTTATTCACAGTTCAGAGCAGAGTGAAAATCGACAATGTCGAGGTTGCGGATGCCTTCTACTGCGCATTCCTTCGCATATATCTGAAGATCATCTGGTGGAAGGCAG
The DNA here is from genome assembly GCA_001647135.1 of Pontederia paniculata. Lineage (NCBI taxonomy): Eukaryota > Viridiplantae > Streptophyta > Magnoliopsida > Commelinales > Pontederiaceae > Pontederia > Pontederia paniculata. The sequence goes on from LTAE01000921.1 coordinate 7,589, forward strand.
GCAACTGTTAGTGTTTCTGATATAAGTAATGTCTGAAAACAGGTGTGTTCTCAGTAGCTACTGTATATTGCACAGATGAGACTTTGTGCCAGCCTTTTTGTATAGCAGCTGCCAAAGACCTTGTTCTCTGCAATTTGCACACTAGTGTTCTGTAATTGTTGTCTGTGGCGTGGTGTCAACTATGTTTCTTAGTAATAAATTGGCCTTATCATTCTGCCTAAACAGAGCATACCAATTGGGTGCATATTTTCATTGTCATGATGTGTGTATTTGCTAGAACAACATCAGAAAGATCACAAACAACTTTGCAAGTCCCAAGGAGCATTCAACTTGCAAATTATCTTCAAATATTGCGAGCACAAAAAACTCATTAATTTAGGTGAGCTACATTCAAATCCCATATATATGAGAACATTTGAAGATTTTATGAAGCATATCGAGACAAGTTTCTTTTATTTCTTTATTATTGCATTTGTGTCCGATCTTAGGCCTCTTTTGCAAACATTAAACAGTCTATATACCCATAAATTGAAAAGAAATATATGAATAAACAATTATGATAAATATTTTAATTATTTATTTACAAATATTTACTTACAAAGAATATATATTTAGTTTATATTACTAAGTTAAATGACGAGTATCTCAGATAAAATTCGATAAGAAAATGATAGGATGAATACTGGATTTTACCCTAATTTTATTTTCTTTTTAAGATGCAAGTTGCACGACTTTTTTTAAAGAAAAAAAAGAAGCACCTATTTCTTAACAGTAAGATATAAATTTATGGTAGATGTTAATTTTTTTATCTATTAGATTTAATATTGTTGTGGATATGAGACGAAAGAGATAAATTCGCACACAGAAGAAGATACGAGATTTATTAAGTTTACTTTTAACTGGGCTACGTCCTCAAGCGACGACTTAGTAGTTTCTTTTACGAGGAAATAATAGATAATTACACTATACAAAATAATCCAAATAGTGAGAAGTTTATATAGGGACTTTCAATACAAAATAAGAAATATAAATTCTAGAATTGTCTAGGTTTCGACGGGCGGCTTGGCCGCCCCAATTATTCCAACGACTGTGATGCACGAGACATGTAGAGTTTATCAGTGGTTTAAAATTCAAGACATTATCAATAAATATCCTACTATTAAAAAGATTAATAAATATATAAGAACACTTGAACTTTTTTTTAAATTATAGTTTTGCTTTATTTGGTTATCATTGTTTATTGTCAGACACACACAAAAAAAAACCATGTTTTCCTCTAAACTTAATTTAACACCAACCGTTGTATATAAAGGATTAAAATTTGGAAGGCGTCTCAAACTTAAACCCCGTCCAAAACCCTCCCAATTTGTTTTCCTTTCTAATTTTTTCCTCCGAATCGAATCCCTTTCCAAAGTCTTCGTTTCCCCAGCAATGTCTCGTCTCCTCGTGCGATCTCTCCGACTCCCCGCCAAGGGGAGCGCCGCCGCTCGCCCTCGACCCTTCTCCGCCGCCTCGACCTCCGCCGCCGCTCCTCATCAGAAGCCCGTCGTCTCCTCCGACGCCCTCCACAACGATCAGTCCGCTGCGCCGCCGCCTCCTCCGCCCGCCGGCTCCGGCAGATCTTGGGGCCTCCTCAAGTTCGGGGTGCTCGCAGCCGTCGTCGGCGGCATCGGAACCACCGCCTACGCCACCCATGGTTTTTTCCCCTCTTTTGTTTTTTTTTTCCTTTAGCTTAGTCGATTCATGGTGCAAATCTTGGATCAAGCACCGCAAAAGTTATCTTCTTGGAATTCATATTTTCCGCTTTAGTTTCTAGCTGTTGTATCATTAACCTTTAGTCTGGAAAGCTATTCTTTTACTTGATGGTACTGAATCTTCTCTATCATGTCGATGCAGCCTACACTCTTGGTGAAATTGAACAAAAGGCGGCTACTTTGCGAACGATGGTGACAGACCCGTCGGCAGATGATACAACTGGTTTTGAAGTAAGTCTTAACGATCTTAATTCGTGGATAGGTTTTGGTTCTTTCTCTTGTCCTGGTGATTTTGTGATTAGGTTTTCTTGGGAATTTAGTTCACTTGCGGGAGGGTAGCAAAAAAAAATGTTAAGACTGTACTCGAGAAAATGCTAAGTTTGTAGGTTTTATCTCCAGAGTCTGTACAAAGGTTTGGGAACCAGCACTTATAAGTCTGACAATGAATAGTTTTGTGCAGGTAGAAACTGAAATAATTCCAGTTAGATTTTCTTCGTATAGTCCTTTGAAGTAAGCATAGTTTCTTTTCCTTTCAGTGGACTAGAGTGTCACAGAAATATTTAAGATAATTCAATAATAATAAGCTGCCAAGCTAGTAACAAATTTATTCTAGAGGACTATGTCTTTTGCATCTTGTGGCACGTCTTATACTTCTGTTGCACCCATGGTTGGGGTTCTCAGTACTTTTGTGTCTATTGGGATGTTTATCTTAGGCTCTGTGGTATGCAGCAAGTATCCAAGGTTAAGTAAGAAGCACCTTTGTTATTGTGGCACATAATTGGAGAACAAGGGAAATGAGAGTTTAGCTAGGAAATAGTCACTTTTGAGGATGAAAGAGGTAGACTGTGGATAAATTACCATCAGCACAAGATAACATGTTCTATCGTTGCTTGGGAGAAATGACCTCCAAGCGTAAACGACGGATGAATTATATTTATGCATGTATATAACCAGATATTACTTTCCTAGTTGTGGATGAAGTGATCCCAAAACTTACATCACTGTTTTGATCCTGAAAATTACACTGTCTATGCATGTCATTGTCGTATACTTAAGTTAACCCTCTTTGCTATACAAAAGAAGTATTCTTGAGCCTTAGAAAAAGGCATGTTAAAATTTTCATGGTTATTTAGGATATGTGATCATCATCACTTTTAAGGCAAAAAAGGATGACTGTTTAAATAGGACAGTCATACAGGTTTACTACTGATGTAAGAGATTATATAGGTTCACCTTTGCCAGAACTACATGCAATAACGTACGAACACCTTGGCCAATCCATCACAAGGGAGTTAGCATACTTTATGATGTTATCAACAATATAGCTTTCACCCCTAAAGATTAACCCATTACAATGCGACCAGATAGCCCACAAGAACGCCAATGGCACTACACCACAGAGCAATAGTAGAAGTGTCATCTTGCCTATAAATCCTAGAACCACCTTCTGCAATCTAAACACCCATGCAAAAATATGATGCTCAAAGGGTATCCGAATCCTCTTTTATGATCTTAGCATCATCTCTGAGATCTCCGACCTTTGGGCGGTCTTCGCCACCCAGAAGTGTATAAACCTCCCACACCCTGAATCCACCAGACTCTTCACTCATCACACACAGCACTGTGTAAAGTATGTGATTTAGAAATTGTGATATACACTAAGTTTTTCTATTGTCAATCTTAAATGTGTGGTTGCTCGATTATAGACATTTATGTCGATCCAATGGAGAGAATTAAACAATGGTGTTGGTGTTGGGTAATATGAGATTCCATGATACTCATGTGTCACAGCACCAATCCTCCTCTTACCATATGAAGACGTTGCATTCTATATTGCTGGGACATATATAGACTAGCCCTTTGTCCATTTTCCAATTCCGGTCTGTAGTTTACGCACTAGTCATTAAATTTTGCTATCTCAAAATAACAATTATTTATTTCACCTTTGTGTTCATTGATATATTTATTTTGTTTGTGATCTTTCGTACCTCAAGCCATATGCCGTGAATTCATGGGGTGTATCGCATCAAAAGGCAATGATTATAAGAACAATTGCAGTATGGATCTGTCAAATAATTTGGGATTTGTAGATGTGAATGATATGCTGATGATGTCAAATTTGAACTCCATTTCTATTGTTTCCTTTAATCTTCCATTGGGTAATGCTATATAAGTTACATATATGTGCTTTTGGGGAGTTGGATACCCATGTTAAAATGAATACTGAATATACCAACGGTTGGTTGTATGTTTAAGTGCTTCCAACCCAGTGAGGAGACCCAAGTTTGAATCCTGGAAGAAACACCGTGGAGAGAGATAACCTTTAACACTCCACCTCCTTGGTTGCATTAGGGAGGGAGCTAGTAGCTCCCCTGGATACCAATGGTCGCCCAAAAAAATGAATACTGAATATTACCTTGTTTGTACAAGTGGGTTAATGACCAGTGGCAAGGTAATTTATCTTTATCTTTGATCCTTTAAAAGATGGGACCATAGCCATATCTAGATAAGATAGTTAACTAATTTGTATTACCTATTTCTTGATCTCGAAACTATCAAGCACGTGCAGTAAAGGTTATATAAGAAATGCATATTCTAATTAGGTGAATTTCTGGTGATGGCAGAACTTTAAAAAAAAATAGAAGATGATCCCAATAGCTACTGAGTTTATAGGTTGAAGACTGCTAATAGTTCATCTTCTAGGTAGGATTCATATTCATGAAATCTATTTTTGTGCTGGCTGTTAGGTAATTAACATATTTGTGCTTTTGGGGAGTTGGATACCCATATTGAATATACCAACGGTTGGTTGGATGGTTAAGTGCTTCCAACCCAGTGAGGAGACCCAAGTTTGAATCCTGGAAGAAACATCGTGGAGAGAGATAACCTTTAACACTCCATCTCCTTGGTTGCATTCGGCAGGGAGCTCATAGCTCCCATGGATACCAGTGGTCACCCAAAAAAATGAATACTGAATATTTCCTTGTTTGTACAAGTGGGTTAATGACCAGTGGAAAGCTAATTTCTCTTTATCTTTGACCCTTTAAAAGATGGGACCATAGCCATGTTAACTAATTTGTAATACCTATTTCTTGATCTGGAAACTATCAAGCACGTGCAGTAAAGGTTATATAAGAAATGCATACTCTAATCAGGTGAATTTCTGGTAATGGAAGAACTTCAAAAAAAATAAATAAATAGAAGATGATGCCAATAGCTACTGAGTTCATAGGTTGAAGACAATGCTAATAGTTCATCTTCTAGGTAGGATTCTTATTCATGAAATCTATTTTTATGCTGGCTGTTAGGTAATTAACACAACCCTTAATCTTTCTCATCTGGGTTTAGGACTGAGAATGTTGGTTTTCCACGAATATTGTGTAGTAAAAATGCTTGAGTTTTCCTTCTGAAAAGAAGAACTTCCGCTGTACCACTTCCTAGAGAGGTTCTATTTTAACAATACATGATTTCTTACAGTGATATTAACTAGATTGTTAGTTATAGTGGCTAAGTATGTTGGATAATTCTGTGACTTTCGTTTAAGATTTATGTTTAATTAGTAAAATTGTTCATCTACAATATTTTTTTAGTTACTGCCTAAAGTTATAGACCTGGACAAACTACCTATGGTATCTATATTTAACTATCCTCTGTGGTTACCTTTTAGTTATAACTTATAACTGTCAATTAAATCTTGAATTTCTCTCTTTTGGTTCTACAGAAATACAAGAATCTGGCCTACTCCGTAGCCATGAAAGGTATGAAATTAGAGAAAATATTTTTTGTTTGCTTTCTTTTTGTGGACCTATTATTCAAATAATTGTTTCCTTCTAGAAGAATCACTATTGAAGTCTTATTTTTACATCTGTATTTGAATAACCTAAAAAGTATCTCTCTAAGAAAAGCTAAAAAGTGTCACATCTCTAATCACATATTTTCATTTCCGCATTTTGCATCTATCTTACAAAAGATGCTTGTTGCTTGTGTGAGACTAGTTTCTTGAATAAAAAAAAGAGTAGGTGCTAAGATTGTTGCTTGCATGCTAGCTAGAAAGACAACTTTCTTGAATTCAGTGATCAGTGGCATGATAGGGATTCTGATCCAAACCTATAGAAGTCATAGAAGGGTTTGGGTATCTCTCTTTTTTTGTCCCTGATGCATGGATTACATGCAATCTTCAGTCACATGCCTTGTCACTAGGGCCTAGTGTTGCAATGAGATTTACATATAAAATGAAATTTTCTCTATTGAATTTCAGCAATGTCTCTTTGTATATATGATTCAGTTATTTGCTTGATGCTACTTGTTTAATGTAATATTTAATATTTTTTAATTATTTCCACCTTCAGGTTGATTCCTTTGTTTTTTACCTTTAGTTGTACAATGCTTTTTGAGAATCTTAACGTAATTGTCTTTAGGTTGAGGGCAGTAGGTCCCTTCTTTTTGTAGAACGAGGGTATTATCTTATTTCTCAGAAGGAAGAAGGGTATTTTCAATTTTGACAAATGTGGCTTTCGATGTTTATATTGAGATTTATTTCAAGTTTTCAACTTTAACCTTGTAGATTAGAATTCCAATTCCTTCAACATGTATTATTCTTTTGTGTTAATAAAATGGATGGTTACCCATGATAACCATCGTTGCCTTCTCAAAAGAAAAACTTAAGAGTTATGTTTATAGGTAACTTTCAAGAGGAGGGTACATTGAATAACTTTGCAATCGAGTTTGAATCAGCCAACCACATGTGCCAAATGTTTCAGCTCTGTAGGGTAAACCAGGGAACATGAATGTTCTTTCTGTAAAAAAGAATGACTTACTATTAGACGGACGATCATAAAATTGCACAGGATCCTTTTTATTCTTTACTCTCACACTTTAAAATGATACATAGTCAATGCAGTGACACCATTAAGGCATTTTGATTCATGAGTTATTGACATGCGTGCAGAGTAGCAGCTGGGAATCCTTTTATCAGGGAGTGGTGTGTGTTGAAAGTCTATTGAATATTATAGCTCTATATATTCCTATCATTTTAATTCTTTACTCTCACACTTTAAAATGATACATAGTCAATGCAGTGACACCATTAAGGCATTTTAATTCATGAGTTATTACATGCGTGCAGAGTAGCAGCTGGGAATCCTTTTATCAGGGAGTGGTGTGTGTTGAAAGTCTATTGAATATTATAGCTTATATATTCCTATCATTTTTTGTAGTGCCTCATTTGTCAAGATTTCCTCAAATATGAACTCACAAACTTGCCTGTTTTTTCGCAAAAATATCTGAATGTTTCCATGAAAATTTTGTGTCCCACGGTAATAATATGATCCCTATAATTGCCGCATGATCTGCATCTATTACTTGTTCTAGTTCATATTCTTCCATTTTTATATGTTTACTAATGCTGCAGTACCTGTAAAGGCTCTTGAGCTGTACCTAGATCTTAGGAGAACAATCGAAGAACAAGTTCAGGTATGTAAAAATTGACAAATACATATTCCAGTAATCTCATGTGATAAAACTAATTTCTGAAGCAACTTTTTCCCTTTTTCTTATTTAGGGTTTTACTGAACCATCATCTGAGAAGCTTCTTCCTGATTTACATCCTCAGGAACAACATGTTTTCACTCTTGTTCTAGACCTCAATGAGACACTTGTATACTCTGATTGGAAGGTAAATCTTTTGTTGTTATACAGATGCTTCTTCGTGCTGTGCAAATTGGGTTTCTGGTAGTAGTATAAGTACAGGGAAAGTGGGCACTGCTAACAGAAGTTCTACATTAGTTTTTGTCTGGTTGCTCTTCTTTCTACTTTTTTCACATTACTGGAGAATAATAAACAGTATCCTTAAAAAAAAGTCTTCTCCCGTGTGGACTTGATATAGTACATACGACATATTGTTCATTTGTTGTATATTTTTAGTTTATAATACTGTTGTTTTCTTGAGGGGTAGTTCATAGTATTGTCAGATTGTATCTTTGTCATTTCTTTTGGTTCAACTCTATGCTGCCAATTTTACTAGTTTTTGATATTTGATATTTTCATTTGCTTTGGATTGATACTTTTGTGACCAAGATGCTTAAATGAGATGATAATTTCTTGGGCATCATTCTTTGTTAAACTACTAGTACGCTGAGATGATTATTTCAGAAAACTTTGTCCTTTACCTCTTCTCATTTTGTTGTTTTAACTAACGCATCTTCTGACTTAAAGCGTGATAGAGGCTGGAGAACATTTAAAAGACCTGGAGTTGATGCTTTCTTGGAGCATCTGGCTAAGTTCTATGAAATTGTTGTGTACTCTGATCAGTTGAACATGGTATGTTGATTAAACTTCCTTTTGAAGATATGGCCAAAACAGTAGTGTCCATATTAACCTTATATTGATTATTTTATTTGCAGTATGTTGATCCTGTAATTGAAAGGCTGGATCAGAAAGGTTGTATCCGGTATAGATTATCAAGGGCGGCAACAAAATATGTGAATGGGAAGCATTACCGGGTATGCATTTACTTCTTTCAGCATGTTTCTACTGAAAGCATATTGTTCGTAGTGTTCATGAATAGGAATCTTGAACCTGAGCACTATTACAGTGCAGTTGATTTGGTACTGGCAGTCAACCAGTCTGGTTCTAGGGTCTTTTGACACTTTATTCTGCATTAGGCAGACTACTCTTATGTCCTGGTTTACCATTGATATTGGGCATAGTCCAGTACATATGATATGTGTCTCTACTGGTTGATACTCTGGTTTTCCCTTTTCCTTTTCTTCTCCCCCTTTTTATGTTTCGTTAGTTTAATTATTTAATGGTTCGTTGGTTTAAGTGATAGTGGTTTGAACATTGATAAGAGGAGGTTGCGTGATCGAATTCTGGAATGTCACAGTCAAACCATTAAAACTCTCGCTCGCCCCTCTAAGAAACAGCTTCTTTCGATTGGAATAGACATGACACATTGGACTTCTACTCTGGGCTCACACTAACTTTTTTACCGGACTTAAATGGCATATTGTGCCATCAGGGGGCCAGAAATCCCATGCCACTTCAATTTAATACCTTGGTTGTGTCTGTTCTACTTAATCTACAGACATGGAAATCATTATTTTTCTTTTTAAAGTAGTTGGGACATTATTTTTGATAGCATATTTATGAACTTTTCTAGTTGTCTGGTACTCGTTCCCTTGATATTGTGGCCACCATGGGGTTTGCTGTATATCCGACCGCTCCCGGATACTGGGGTGACAACTGAAAAAGAAAGGCATAAAAAATAGTAATAATGTTGATTATATTGTCTTATTGTTCTCCAGGTATATAGTAAATATATTGTGAAGAAAGGAAAAAAAAACTATTACCTGACAGTACTTGTTTTTCATCATCCATTTTGCATCACTCATTCCTGGGTTTTTTTGCAGGATCTCTCGAAACTGAATAGAGATCCTTCTAGGATACTTTACATTAGTGGACATGCCTTGGAAAGTAGCCTTCAGCCTGAGAATTGTGTTCCTGTCAAGCCATGGAAGCTAGAAAATGATGACACTGCACTTCTCGACCTTATTCCCTTCCTTGAGTGTAGGTTATTCAAGAAAGATATACATGGACTGTCTCCATTGAAATTTTTCTTTAGCAAATCCTGTTAAAATCTAAGTGATATTTTATTTCAGATGTTGCCATGCATAGACCTGCTGATATAAGACCCGTACTTGCATCCTATCAAGGCCGTGATATACCTACTGAGTTCATAGAGCGTTCCAAGGAACACCAGAAGTAAGAACTTTGCTCAAACTAATTACTTTTAAGGACCATACCCACTGGATTTATTCTTTCAATGCTTTGTAACTGTGACAACAAGGTAGTCAAAAAGATGAAACCTTTATACTGGTATGAAAGTACTTCGATTCGACTTGTTTGAACTTCATGTTATCTTGTTATAAAGAAATAAGAAACTATTAATTTATGTATTTAGAATATCATTGGTGGAGGTAATGCGATTTTTTTATTTGTAGTGCTAGGTTTATTCTCAATTTTTTTAGGAATAAAAGGATAACTAGAAAAAGGCAAGCCATCCATGTGTTTATGTTAAAAACATTGAGGATGTACATGTATGTATGAGCCAAAGTAAAGATGTGGAGGGTGGGGGTTATCTATATAATCTGACAACTATGTGTAGTTTTATTTGCATCTTTATCTAGTTATGCGTATATATGTATTTGTATTCTGTTTATCCATATGTTCTTTTGCGATTTCATCAATACAATATACTCTTCTTCAAAAAATATCAATAGGATATGCTGTTAATTATATAAATCGCAATGAAAAACTTGATAACGCTGGATGAACGCTTGATAAATATTGCCTTAACGATTACTGCCTTCAATAAATTTCTTTTTGACAATGTTTTTTTGGTAAATTAGTGCCCCTAATAATTTGATAAACCTAGCCAAAAACTTTATAAACATTAGTGTTGTTAAAGAAAACATTTTTGCAAGTTTTTTTTTCAAAAGAAACCTTTGGCAACCATGGTTTGTACAGTTAAATGCACATCAAATGTTGTGTCCGTCTGCGTTGTGGGCTTATGTATGGAGTTCTATTTTTCTTCTTTTGCAGGAGGATGCAAGAACAGAAACAACATGGTCGTTTTTGGAGGCGATGAGACCGCATGATTTAAATTCAATGGGATTAAAAGGAAAATCATCACAAGAAAAATCGCTGTTAACTTGTTTGAGTTTCTCGTTGATCTTTATTTTTCTCACTTTTAATGTAACAAGTTCAATTGACTTGTCGCCATCGGGGGAAATGGGGATGGACAGAGTTCAGAGCTGACCCTCACCCCGCTTCCTCCCCATTTTTGGGAGTTCAACAGTGCCGATGGAGGACCATTTGATTTCCTTCCTACTCAATTTTTCCATTATATACGAACATGCCATGTTGCTCAGTAAGTAAACTCGTCCATCTCGACGCTGTATGCATCTATGCACCAGTGACTTTGTAAAACCTGCAGTGTTGCCCTTTTACTTTTATTCTTTTTTTTTCTCTTCCCACCAAAGGAATTCATAAATTTTATTTGTGATTTTGTTGCGAGTTTACTCGAGTGTGTATGATCAAAATCTAATTCACATTCATGACACGTTGTACTGCTATCCAGATAAGCGAAGAACATGCTCGTTTTTCTATTATTCTTGGGATCAAATAGTTCATATGTATTTTATGCGTGCATCATTCAAAATGCTGTCCTCCTGCACAATGTGGTTGAAATTTTGATGTTTCTTTGCATCCAAGAGTTCAGACTACATGTGGCATTTGAGATTTCGTATTTTGTTTCTAAGACAAGTTAATTTTTACTCTATTAAAAAATGTAGCATCGGCTTGAATTTTCCCTATTAAAATTTTCAACTTTTTGTGATGTTAGCCTTGTGACAATCTAAATTAAATCATCTGTTAGAAATACTTAACCCGTTTGTGATAATCTAAACTAAATTTTCTCTACTAAAAAAAATAATTACAAATCTCTTTGAATAGAAGCATCGGAATAAAACAAGTGCCTTTACTGTATAGAAATGCAACTGCTTTCTTTTCTTTTGCAGATAGCCTGTGTTTGGTGCAGCTGTAGGATTGAAATTTTTTTGATAGCACAACTTGTTTTGTGTAATTTCTATATTTAGTGAATTTTTTTGAGTGTATTCTTTGAAAAATAGTTGTAGGTAACAGCTATTTTTGTGCTTTTTTTCACATATAGAAAACTCTTTTTTTTTTCCTCAAAGCAATGTACAGCTGCTTTTATTTTACAACAAACTGTGTTAAACAACTTTCCCAAACACACCCTCAATAAAAAATAACTAATTTTGTTGCTTTTCTTGAAAGCACCCTTCTTCTACTTGTAGAGTTTCATACTCAACTCAAGGGTTGTGTGTTGGGCCGATGAGAAAGTGACTCATGCATGCATGCACAAATATGTCTTATAGTATCTGCCGACAACATGTATGGGTGCATTATTAACTACATGGAAGTAACCGATGACAAGTTGAGTTGACGAACAAGCATGAAGCCATTTTGCAAAGCAAAACGGTTTTGTATTGATCCTTCAAAAAGGCTCTGAGCAACGTTTTGTTCATCATCGTCTTTACTATTTTTTCTCCTTTTCCAGAGGGGAAGAGGTCAAATCTTTACTGTTCATTTATTACTGCTACTACCAGTCCTGCTCCTGCTTCTGCTGCTTCTTCTGCAACTAGCTAGTACTGTTTGTGTAGTAATGCTACTGTTACTCGTCTTCTTATTACTTCTTCTTCTTTATGCATGGCATGGGCAGGGAGTCGTGCATGGTGCAGTTTGCGTTTATTGTTGTGATGTTTGTGTTGGAGCTGCTGAGAGGTGGTGGTGGGGGATTCCCTGTGACGGACTGACGGATCAGCCATAAAACCAACAGTTAAAATGGGATGCATGCTGCAGAACTCCTTCTTCCCCTCCTTCCAAGTTGGTTGCATTGCCATGCCTTTAGCTGCATGCTTGACCCCGCTGTTGAGGACACAGACCAGCACCACCAGCAGCAGCAGCAGTTGCAGCAGCAGCAGCAGCAGCAGGTGCGGCAGCATATGGATGCTGCATGAAAGCGACCTCACTCACTTATTACCCCCCTCTTCATACACCTTCTCGCCGGAGCTGCTCAACAAGGCAACAAACACAATAATATAGTAATGTTAACTACGATATCCATCCAACTCGATCCCAGCTGGAAAATATTTTATATGTGTATGCAACTGATCAATCATCCAATGAGTGTTAGGCTGCTGAATTATTTTTGAAACTCGAAATTGAATAATAATGGAACCTTTTTTTTTAATACATATGAACTTCTATGTGCGAATTGTTTATTCTTTTTCTTTTGTTTTTGCACTGCATGAAGAAGCTTAATCTAGTTGTTTTTTCTTTTGCACTGCAACTGATCAATCATGTTGTTGATAATATCTTGAATTGATCAACCCTACGTACTCTTAGTCCATCATAGCCGTTCGAATAATTGAGACGGCGAAGTCGTCCATCCCATACGGGGGTCTCGTTGCCCCGTCAGCGAGCCTGAAAGAGGGGTCTCTGGATCCCCACCGCGGAGGCTCGGGAACGAAGCTCTTGTAACCTAGACAACCTTAAGATCTATATTTCATATTTTGTATTGAGAGTTTCTATATAAATTTTTTAGAGTTTGGATTATTCAGTATCTTGTAATCATTTGTTATTTTCTCATCAAAAAATTATTCAATCGCCGCCCGATGACGTAGTCCAATTAAGGATAAACTTCGTAAATCTCGTATTTTCTTCTGTGTGTACGAACTTGTCTCTCTCGTCTCATATCAGCAACATATGCATCCAATGAGTATTAGCTGTTGAATTATTTTGAAACTCGAAATTGAATAATAATGGACCCTTTTTTCTTTAATACATATGAACTTCTATATATGTGCGAGTATCAGAATTGTTTATACTTTTCCTTTTGTTTTTGCACTGCATGAAAAAGCTTAATCTAGTTGTTTTACTTTTGTTATTGTAGTGGTTAAGTTTGTTACTGTTATCATTATAATTGGGAGTCACCACCTCACTCCTGGATTAAATTGAACTCTGATGGTTCATTTATAAGAGTTAACGGGGATGGAGGGGAAGGTTTTATAGCAAGATTTGCTAACACTAACTTCATCTGTGTAGGGAGCTAGTAGACGTAGGTTCCACTCGTGTTGGAGGCGGAGGCATGAAGCATTCGCCAAGGACTTCAACGCTACAAATAGTTGGGCATCAGGAACCTTCAATTAGAATCAGACTCTCTATAGGCCGTTCAAATTATCACAAGTAAAACAATCACCCCATGATACGTGAGAAGTATTTTTGAAGACATAAGACGGTTGATCACTTTTTTTGTTATCTTTATATGTATGCATATTAATCGTAGAGTGAACGCATTGAAAAATTAATTAGCGTCTTTTGATTGATAATCGCACGATGATAGCGATATTTTTTGGGAGGATGATCCTCTTTTGGGCATTCATGATATATATATTATACTAAGACTCTTTACGTTTGTCAATTAATTTATTCTAATTTCCTTTGGAAAAAAAAAGTTTTGTTACTGTTATGAGTGGAGAAGAAGGTAATTAAGAATGCATGGGAAAGAGGAAGGAACCAAGTTGTTCAAGTACGAAGTTCCAAGCAAGCAACCAGTAGCCAACCACTTCCTGCAACTGCATCAGTGATTTGTCTGATCGTTAATGGGTCCCTCTCCTCCACTCCATCTTCTCCGATCCTTTCTGCTGCTGCTTCTTCACCTTTGACCTCCATTTTCATCTCCCCCAACCCCACATTCATTTACTACTTCCTGTCTCTCACACATTATTATCATGAAATCATTGGAGACTTTAGTGTTGCTAAGATTAGCACCCAAAAATGACTTATTAATAACTTTTCCATCGACCCTAAGCGCAACATGTAAATTCCTTCTCGACCAAAAAAAGTAATTGATGGGAATAAGGACGTTGTGCAGTCGCTCACCTCTCAAGTCTCAACTTGAATACTGATGAGTCTCGAGTTCAATTCTCATAAATGAGATTTATGTACTTATTTTCAATCCAACGATGTTATAATATATATTAGAAAGAGAAAATGATTCCAATCCTATCTCAAGAATAAAATTTTCGAATAAGATCTTAGAATATTTTTACTAGCATTATCGCGATTAACATTAAAAAAAATTAGTGTTTATTGAAGTCTCCGTGTTCTTTATTATATATAGGTAATTCAATTGGCAATTCATATTTACTTATTCGTTTTATAAAAACACTCAAGTTAATTTTTATATTATTAAATTGAAACTTATAATCTTTAATAACGAATTCATAAATTAATGTATTAAGTAATCAATACCCTTCAAAATAAGATAATAATAATAAAATAATATCTATAATTAAACTAATAAAAATGATATTTAATTAATAATTAGTGTTATATTTTTATTCATAATACAATAATAGCACTATAACGTATATTTATATAAATATCATTTAAATAAAAATTTAATTTCTATTAATTTATTATTGTAGTATATTATTATAATTTATGTTGTTATTATTATATATTATATTTTATTTATAAAATATTTATAAAGATAAATATAGAAATTAAATATAAGTAAGATTATCACTTGGATGATAATATTATTTATACACTATTTTTTATTTAATTTTAATTGTCACTTCATAAAAAATATGTATTGTTAGACAATTTAAATTATTTATAAATTAGAATTAGTAAATAGAATAATTTAGTGCGCTCAGATAATTTTAAGTTCAGATTTCTTATGATAATGTACAAATATTTTTATTAGACTAACAAAAAATTAAATACACCTAAAGAAGCTTGACTAAATTCTTTGTCATTATTTAATTTTCTCACTTACTCATATCAGCAGTAATATCATTCAATAATTTAATATTATCTTACAAGTTCTTGATATGATTAAGTTCCATTTATTTAACGTGAACTAAATCATTTTGTATTTTATGATACTTTTTCAGTGTCCAATATATTATTATTATTATTATTATTATTATTATTATTATTATTATTATTATTATTATTATTATTATTATTATTATTATTATTATTATTATTATTATTATTATTATTATTATTACACCACCATTTATCCCATATATATATATGGGTAAAATATTTGTGCAGCGCTGTAAATTACAGCGTGTCCCATCTTCTCTCACATTTGCATGTATACATATTATGTGGGCATATCGCGTCAACCAATGGACAACTTTTTTCTTTCCGTAAGAAATGATAAATATTATAAAAATAAAATAAATCAAGTTTCCAAATCCCTAACCAATTATCTTGAAAAATAATGAAGATACTAATTATTTAAATAGATAAAATCATGCTACTTATCTTGTATGAATATAAGATATTCTCTCTTGTTATAGATGTTTAAACTTATCATGCATCTAACCTTCTACTATAGATAAGATAAACAGTATACTGATACTTATTTAGCACCTCCATTAAATTTGTTCTTTTAATAGTTAATTAATTATATCATAATAATTCTATTTTTTCTTGAATTATTATACATTGTATTCAAAATTTGAAAGAAAAAAAATTAAAATTGTGATGATGGTGGAGGACTTGAGTCTTTATTTATATTTATCTAAAATATAAATAAATGGTAGATTTTTTTATGATGTATTGTGTTTTTTTGAATAGTGAAAGTTTTTTTTATGACGATCTTGTTTGTTTGTGAATATTTTTTTTATCCACATCGATAAAAAATGATTAAATCGTGTTAGAATAATTTTTTAATTTTTTTTTCGTTTTTAATTTTGTTGTTCTTCCTCGACATTATAATACCACTAAGTTCTATTTTTTAAAAATTATATATGATATTCATAAATAATAAGAGATCATGCACATATTATTCGTGTCACTTCTCACAATTGAATTTTATCCATTCAGAGAATATGTACATGTAGCAATCAAGTTATATGTAAAGATATAGAACTTCATGTAAGTATAAGTAGCCTAGTTTTTTTATTACTTTGAATTGCTGACAATAAAACGAAAAAAAGTCACTTTCTACTAAATGATTGTTAATGATTTTATTTCAATGAAATAAGATCATTCATGTAATCTTTGAAAATTTCAAACCTCTTAAAAAATGAAGGTTAAAACTTATATCGCAAAAATTATTATCGAGAAGTCAAATTTGTTTGACGAAACTATATGGTAAAGTTGACGAATTTTAGTAGCCTTAATTTCTTTTTTATAATTATTAATTTAACAAAGTCTATATTTTGTTTTCGTCCGAGTTAAGTACTAATCCGATAAGCTTAGAAGTTAAAAAAAAACTATTGGTTATAATTAGAATTGCTATTATAATACAAAGAACTCGAAGTTTATTGGCGTCCATACCAAAAATAATAGAATATGTATAAATATAATTGTTTTAAGAGAAATGCCACGTAGAATATTCCCTCTACACATTGACACTTGATAAATCTTGTATCACGAATTTATATTGTAACGCGATTACGTTCAATCTCGTAAATACGGATTGAGGAATTTTAGCTATAAAAATTAATATGTGAAGTAAAAAGTTTATCTGATTAGAATTCACATTAAATATTTTAGTGTGTGTATATATATATTAATTTGAAAACTATCATGTTTGACAAAAAATATTTTATAAATTTAGAAATTCTATGAATTCCAGAAATGCTAAATTCAAATTTATCGTATTTGAACCAAATTTATTATATACTTGAACGGTATGGAACTATTATGGATTTATGGTGTCATATGCCCCCCC
>LTAE01000921.1:27863-66534 GCA_001647135.1 Pontederia paniculata
GCCGTCGACGCGGCGCGCTCCGCCGGCAGGCTCGCCGCCGCTCCCGCCGTTGCCGTCCTTTTCCAGGTTCTCTATAACTCTCTCGTCCGCCCTAATCATCTTTCATGTTAATCTTATTGGTTGCGTTATATTTTTCTTAGCCGCCGACACGATAGAACACGCGATTCTACACCTCTTTGTTTTCTGCGTTGTTTGTGTTCGATCCTTAATATTTAGTTTGATGGGCGCGGTAGCGTTGTTGTATCGATCTGATGCGAACAACTTCGTCTTTGCAAGAAGAGTGCAAAAACCTTGTCTTCTACTTGTTCACGAGAATGCCTTGTTGTTGAAATCGTCGCCTTTTGTTTGTGTTCGATCATCTCCTATGATTTCTGTGGGGTTTTATGATTGCTAGGGTTTTGGGGCTTCTCCTTTTTCCCATGTATCGTTGCCTTGCAGGTTGCTTGGCTTCTGCTGCTGCCTTATCCTTTTCCTCTTTCATGGGAGTGAGGTATACATGTCTTAGTTAGCTTTAACAAAGGTGACTGGCCTTGCCGGCTTCAAATGGCTTCTCTTCGTTACGTCCTTTCTCTTCATCTGTATCAACACTGACAAGGGGCTGAGCAAATATGGATGGATTGGATGGGTGGCATAGGGCGTGGGAGCAAGTGGTAAAAGGTCGTGGGTGGCGTGTGGTGGTGGTGGTGGTGGTGGTAGAAGTAGCTTCCTCTGATCCTTTTTGACCCATTTGAACTCGTCAGTTGCTGTTTCTACAGCTGCTTGCTCTCTCTCTCTCTCTGCCTGCCTGCTACGCGCGCGCCTGCCTGTCTGCTTTAACTTCGCGATCCATCCCTTTCGTTACTTTTCCTTTCTTTTCATCGCTTTGCTTTCTTTAGGTTTAATGCATGAGCTCTCGTAGAAAGGAACAAAAAAAGTGTGCTCGGATTCGGTCCTGCTGCTACTGCTACTGTTACAGAAAGCGTAGCAAGAGGCATGGAATAGACCGCAAGGTAGATGGAAGTATCACAGACAGCAGCAGCAGCAGCAGCAGCTCAAAAGTGGTGACAGGCTCAGTGAGTGAGAGAGAGAGAGAGAGAGAGAGAGAGAGAGAGAGAGGGCCGTCGCTTTCGTTGCCGTTTTGATCTTTTTTTGGTGTGGTCTTTTCTTACCCCTTTCAGCAACACTGTAGAGCGTGTAGAGTGGGTGTGGTGGACAGTGGTAAGTTAACGAGAGAGTGTGATTGGTGTTTTGATTTCCCTCGTTAATTGATTGCATCATCAGCATCATCAGGGTCCTAATTAAACCTCAATGGATCAATGTGCCCCATGCAAACCCCGAGTTAATTAGTTTAAACCATGTGGATCAGGACTCATGCATTTTGGCTGGTTCAGAAGGGAGGAGAGAAGGATTCCCTTGGTTTGATTCCATTGGTTAATGCATACAAAAGTGAAATAACAATCACAAGGACATGGTCCGTATCTCCGGCATTTTTATTAATGCAGGGAAAGAAAAGAATTGTGAATGAGAGAGGTGCCAGCAAAGTTCTTTGGCATGGGGAAGGATGAGATGACATATTGATTAGTATTAGTTTATGTTTGGAGATGCAAATTGTATGCATTGATATTGATATATGTGTGCAGTTTCTTCTTGGAAATGACAGTGTGGGAAAAGAAGCGGCATTGCCTTTTCTTTTTATTATTTTCCTGCTAAGTGTGGAGAACCTGCCTGCAGCTATCAAGCCTTTGCTGCCTCCAAAGACCCTCCACGACTTTGTTTGATCTCTTCCTCTCCCCCCTTCTCCTCCCTCTGCTGCCCACTTGCAGGCCCAAGGCACCTCCACTTTGTCTCTCCCCCTCTCTCTCCTTGCACATACACTCACACGTCCTCATCTTCCAATGTTTTGGCTTTGCCCGCTGCATTCTTCACATGGGTCCCGCCCCCTTTTCACTCCTCTCCATATGTCTTATCCAATTTACCCCATCACATCTTCTGTTCCTGTTTGCTTTTTACCCCCTCTCTCTCACTCTATCTGTGGACGGTGTGCAGCAGCAGGCAGCTGTTGTCCGGTACAAGATGATCTCAACTATCGAGAGCTTCTAATTCTTGGCTTTTCATATTAAAAAAGGAAAACCCATTTGACATGCTTGGACTATGTTTGCATGCGTTCTGTATGGCCAACCCCCCACTTTGTTCGCCCTTCTTTTTTATATTTGAGGGGTGATGTGACGTTATATATTTCATGTAGGGTCTTATATTGTCGCCTTCTGCCACCTCTCCCCCCTTTCTCTCTCCTCTTTCAATTTTCTTACTTAGCATAGGTCAAAGAGCCGTACTGCCACAGCTCTATACGCTTCTCTACCTTGACCAATCTCTCTATCACTGCTTGATCTACCATGTCCGAGGCCCAGTCAGCACCAGCTGCTGAGATGTCCTTGTCTTTATTCTTCTTCCCCCTCGCCATGGCAGGAGTAGAGCAGCGTGCAGACGTTATAGCGGTGGCCCTAAGAAGCTTAGACTGCTGCGAGTGAGAAGAAGAGCAAACGGATGGCGAGGGACAAGGCTTGGGTTCTGTACCCCCTCCCGCTGTTACCGACAGGTCCACAGAAGTTGCTTATGGAGCGAGAGAGGCGCCCACTGTGCATGGTGTGGTGCGTAGTGTATAGTGTGGCACTGTGATATCAGCCACCTGATTGGGAGATCCATCTTCCCGGGGGACCACCCCGTACATCTCTAAGTACGACTTCGGAATCTCCATCAGATTACGGTCCCCTCTGCATGCTTTCGACTTCTCTTTCCGTTCGTCCTTCCCTCCCTCTTCTTTTCCCTTTTCTTTGGGTTCTGTTCTTTTTTTTATTCGTTTTCTTTTCCTTCGTATCTTCACTCGTTGAGTCATCCAACTTGTTGGTTGACATGGATGCTGTTCTGATTATTAGAACATCTAAGCAAATTAACTCTTCTAGTCTTCTGATTAACAACTGAAAGCTGATAAAGAAAGGCCAAAGGAAAAAGAAAACTATCCTAGCGTTTCACTGATGGACCTTTAAGATCGGAACTCTCGCGACAGTGCTCTAAGCGTGAGTAGTTACCAGATGTAGTTACTGTTCACCATTTTCGAAGCTTATATATAATGGCATTATTCAAAGACACTCTGGATAGGCAAGAATCTAGTTTATTATCTCTCTAACCGCCTTCACACTTGTGTAGGTAATTATTGCAGGTAACTTTTGGCTGATAGGTCTAGAAGCTAGGAAGAAAAATAAAACAGGATGGTTAAACCATTAGGAGGTTAGATTATTGCTTGAAATTTCTGATCTCCAATGATATCAGGTGAAGAAAAGATCAGAGTTAATTACTAACCACGGGGCGTTTGGTATGATCTAATCTATTTAGATTACTGATTAGTTTATTTAAAATTTCTAGAACTCACCACATTATCGTATTTGGCTAATGCTGATTATGTGTAATTTTAATTTGTCTCGTAATTTAAATTATCACATGATTCACAATCTGGATAGCACTCCGATGAGGTGTTTTTCTGGATCTCCACTAAAGTGGGATTTGTAATTTTTATATCTAGACTAATATAACCTAATCTTATTAAATAATCCTATATAAGAATATTATAGGTTCCTGTGCCATCTCACGCCGTCGCACTAGAAAAAAATGCAGAAACTTTTTGGTATGAATTCATTTGCATCGCACTAGAAAAAAATGCAGAAACTTTTTGGTATGAATTCATTTGCATGATTTATTTTTCTATGTTTGATTTTCTTTGGCTTAATTTTGTTTTTTTGCTGAATTAAATTTANTCGCACTAGAAAAAAATGCAGAAACTTTTTGGTATGAATTCATTTGCATGATTTATTTTTCTATGTTTGATTTTCTTTGGCTTAATTTTGTTTTTTTGCTGAATTAAATTTAACAAGCATTGATTTCACTTACTTTTTTATATTATTTTTTTGTTTATCAAACACAACAGAAGATTAAAGTGTATTATATGTAATAAGGATATTTTAGTAGAAGACACATATTAAAATGATAATTTCTTTTTATAAGCATTATAATATAAATTACCGCTTACATCGCTAGTACTTGCCAAACATTATTACTTTATATTACTGGTGATTTAATAAATGGTAATCTAAATTACTGATTAGTTTTTGAGGAAATCCATCAAACGCCCCCTAACATCTTTTATGCCTTACAATTCCTCGTGAACATAATTACTGCTTGCTATATTATCATATTAAATAAATATAACATGCATGCCCTTAAATAAGTTTGGTTTCATTTGTATTTTATATTACAAATGATTGGTTACGGTTTTCTCTATTTTATAAAAAAAAATTGGATACGGTTTTCTCTATTTTATCAAAAAAGAATATATTTAACTTTGTAAATCACTTGTTTAAACCAGGACTTATTGATCATCCATTGGCTTAACTATTGTAAAATGGTAGCAAAAATTCGAAAATAAAGATATGTGAAAATGCAATGGAAACTATATTTAAGACTTTTGCATAATGTTGTCGTGTTAATGTGCTACAATAACTTTCTTTTGATAATGTTATCGATTTTGTTGCTAAAAATTTACAAATTTTGTGGTAAGATGATTAGCCCAAAAAAATACTATGTGCTATTAAGTCAAGTCAGCATGTTGAGCTGCTTATATTCGAAAATTGTAATTGGGCTTGTCATAAGGACGATATTATGTTAGCACATCTTTATTTTGTTCCTGGTGGCAAAGTTGGCATGCTTTTTCTTTAGCACCACTTTACATAGAAGAAGTTTCATGACCTTTCTTGGCTTATAGAATCAAAGCAATACTTGACTGGCCTCTCTTTTTCTTTTGCTACTTTTTATAATTCGTTTTCAACCTTGCATTCTGTCTGGTGCTCATTGATTTGTGAAAGCTATTTCATCAAGGTCTTACGTATGTCACGCAACCGTCGTTTTCTGCCAATGAACAGAAAATCTTCCAATTGGGTTAATAGCATGCATAGACCATGATTATTACACTCCCATATTTCTTCACACATTTTGCAATAGACGAACTTCCAAGTCTACGATTGTAATGCATGTTATGTAGTTGCTATGATCAGTGCCACCTACCTGGTAACCGGCAATTTGGTTAAGACTGCATTTCTGAGAATTATTTGTTTAGTTTTTCCAATAGCAATAGTATTTTTTTTCTGAGTGTTTGGCAATATTTGTTCTCTGCTCTTTGTTACAGATTGTTTCGGCTGCAAATGAGAGATTTCTCTCCAACCTTTTTCCCATAAAAACTTATTTGGCATTTCTTTTGCCATTCCCATAGACATATCTTTCTAAATTCAATAGTAACGTAATTATAAAAGTGGATTCCCAATGAGTAATTGACGGTTAATTGATTACGTCCTTTTACTTGCAAAAGTTCATAATTTTTGGATTTTTTTTTGGAATTTTAAAAGTTCATATTTGAAATTTAAACATTCATATTTGCAAAGGTTTCTTCCTACAAATTTCAAAAGTAGCATTTTGAAATTTGCAAAAGAAACATTCATATTTGGAATTAAAACATTCAGGAAATTATTCATATTTGGAAATTCCAAAATGTTCCAAAATAAACATTAAATTTTGAAATTTAAACATTCATATTAGCAAAAATTCAAAATGTTAATATTTGGAAATTATCTCTTCCTGCTATCATTTCTTTTGCCATTCCCATAAACATTCCTAGAATATGTTTCTGCTTTTCTTACCTGCTATCATTTTTTAGTATGATTTATTTGTTTCTATAGTGTGTTGTTAGGAATTTCTTTAATGGAAATTATATTGACATTTTTGTGCTTCCGTTGGAACTTAGTTACTATAAACTAATGAAGTATTATCTGGTTGTAACATTTTATAGCTATACAATGATGGTGAAATCATTATCATCAAGCAACACCCTCTACAATTATGCAAATATAATCTTATCAAACAATAGATAAGTTCAGGAAATTATTACCAAACGAATTCATAAATCTTTTTCTCATAAAAAACTTTTTTTTTCTAAAGCAGCAAAATTACTTTTTTATAAATAAACTATTAATTATTTTGTTTTTTTAGTAAATCTGTTTTCTTTGTTCAAAATTATTGCATCTGGAATGGTGCCCTTTTTCATCTAATGCACATCCAAAATTTTATTAGTTCTTCCCTGTGTAACTCTCTTCCCACCCATCTATATAAACACTTTTTCTTAATCTTTTATTTGTTTCCTGAGTTCAACTGCTTTCTTATCACATCTTTGTGTTGTTTTATTGAATTTCTTCTTTCAAATCTCTTCAAGATCTCATTTTTAAATTTATGACTTTTCACACTCAAAACGAATACTTACTTTTTTCTCATTTTATTAATATTTGCTATTTACACAAATTTATAATATGATTATTTTCTTAAAAAATAATATATGTTAAAAAGTAACCAATCATCTTTTGGCAAAGCTGTGGGGAGTCTTGGCTATAACTTAGATGAGTTGTGGCACTTGAGACTATTTTCTTTAACTTACTTTAAATTTTCATTTTTAAATTGCAAGAGTTTTGGCTTTATATATAAAAATAAAATAAAGGTGTCATGCATCACTTCATTGACATCGTGTCAAATATACTTTTATCATAAGATTTCAAATCTACGATTGTGATATGTTATCAAAATTTGTCTATATATATATATATATATGTTATTCATATATGAATAATTTTAGTAATGGATAATATTAGTAGATTAACCAAGGTTGTATGGGGATCATAACTAAGATCGGGAAGGAATAATAAAGATTTAAAATCATTAGATCAGATCTAAAATCATTACTTGTAAATTGAATTTTTTTAAAACATATATATTTATTGAATATATCTAATAATTTACTAAGTTGTTTTCTTTATATCTTTTGACATATCCTATTTTTTTCACTTAAAACACTTTGTATGCGTAAAAAATAAATTTTAATAAATATAAGTAAAATATTCTTTTATAACATATTTATAAATGAAATAGTAAAAAATATAGTGTAATCAAGGATTTTTAAGTATATATTTTAATAATTTTAACTTTTATTAATCTTCACTTGTACGTTTTATAAATACTAGGCCTCAACAAAATCTTGTCTGGGAAGCGGGGTTGGTCATGATCAGGTTTGTGACGGGGTGGTCCTGAATTATCGGGGAAATCGGGATGATCCGGTATATCTATTTTTTTTATTTTATTATAATAGATTTTTATATCATTTATAATTATTAGTAATTAAAAACTCTTTTGTATTATATATTAGTAATATAATAACTTTATATATTAAACATATAATAGAA
Organism: Pontederia paniculata; assembly: GCA_001647135.1. Classification (NCBI taxonomy): domain Eukaryota; kingdom Viridiplantae; phylum Streptophyta; class Magnoliopsida; order Commelinales; family Pontederiaceae; genus Pontederia; species Pontederia paniculata. Next base: position 35,171 of record LTAE01000921.1, read on the forward strand.
AAAAAATATAATATAATATGTAAATGTTACATATATATATATTTTATAACTTATTTATATATTATGATATAAAATAATCGGTCCAAGGAATGAATTCAGATTTCTTGAACTTGGGCCCGGCCTCGACTCGGATCTGGCTGGGTGTTTTGAGCAAGTGAACTTCTACCAACCCAGATATATTTCGGACTTGGTAAAATTCTCAAAAAACCTGGATCATGCCGGTTCGGGTCATGCTAAGCCCTAAAAATACAATGTCCATATTATGATTACCAACTTATATTTCTTTAAAAGAAAATTAGAAAAAAGGAAAATAGATTAAAATAATATTTGTTCGAGGTAGATTGGTTTTAGGAATTCGATCATTCAACTAAGATCTAGATTGTTTAACATGATCTTGTGATATAACGATCTTGACAATCATATATTAATATCTTATATTTTAACTTTCCTTTTGTCTACGTTGATTTAAACATATTTTTCTATGTTGCAACATTCTTATGTTTATTCTATCAATTTATTAGTGTAATAACAAAATTTCTGTCATTAGACATGCAATCACATTGCTTTTGCTTTTCACTTCATAGAACTAAACTGACATAAATTTTCTTAAAAATGATAGTGATTCACGTTACATTTAACTAAAATTACTCATTAAAAAAACAAATGTCAAGATAGAAGTGTTTCAGTAATTCATTGTCTGTCTTGAGATCATCAAATATCTTATGCAAGTAGATAAAAATTGATTTGCACCATCACCAACATCAATCTCAATTTTCTTTTGAGGAATCCTCCCGTCACATTACACATCATGTTTTTCTCCTAGCATATTACTAACGGCAGCAGAAAATGCTTTCATTTGCTATCTTACTTAGAGCTTCTAATGGCTCATTCAGTAATACCAGAAATGTAGCTTCTATCACTGGATTGGTTAATCAGAATTAACTTGAAACGTATCTCGTGAGAAAGGACTCTGCAAAAGGACAAACTTCTGGAATTAACCTGAGGGCTAAAATGAAAACAATAAGCAATTGTTTATTATAGGTTTGTGTGTGTTTTTTTTTGTGTGAACACAAGGGGAAAATAACTATTCTCTCGATGTTTGCTGGTAGGCTAGATATTGATGAAAGGCTTTTATGTTGCCTATGGTGCATATTTTCTTACATTGAAAATGTGTGGTGCGCCTTAGTATGATTGAAAACGTGCACGGTCTTTTACTGTTATCAGATATTATTGATGCTACTGACATGATGTGAACAATATGGCATTTGTTTATCCTAATTGGAACCATCTTAAGAAAATCATATTCTTGATCTATATTTTATTGTTTTCTCTGTTTGTAGCTTGATTAACATAGATAAATTGTGTCTGTAGCCTGTCCGTTTACTTGTTTGCACTGTTCTGTTGAAGAAAGATTCCATCATCTGTTCTGTAGTATTGTGACTAATCATGTTTGTATTTATCATAAAATTTGTATCCTGTTGTTGGTTTTTCAAAAAGAGGTATCTTAGTTTCATGTTTTCTGATACTTTGTAATTTGAAGTATTTCAGTATCGTTTTGTTGCCTCTTGATGACCTTTGATTTGGCTTTTCTTTAGACTATTAATCCATTGGACTGTTTACTCTTTTCATGCAGATTTTTTTAGGAGCACCAAGTATGAGATGTTTGTCATTACTCCTACTACCAAACTGTTACTGCAAATTTAATAAAATTCTTGTTGAATAGGAGATCCTCCTCAAATCTCGATAACTGTAGTGGTCGGCGGTTCATTTTGATATGAAATTTTGATAGTTGCATGACTCATCAATGTTTACTGCAAATCACACCGAAATTTCAAAACTGCTGATCATTGTTTTCATTAATTTCATATGTTTTGCCGTTCAATATTTTGTTCTATTTCTTTTCTTTTTTTTCCTTTTTCCAATTTGGTTGGCATTCTTATTTTGTGTTTTTTAGGTTCCTAATTACTGCCTTATGCCAAGTGTCATGATTTCTATATTATTTTTTTGCATTACAATTTTTTTGATAAAATTAATCACACAATGCTATATTTATATACTTTCATGAGTCAAGTTTTAGGTTTGTTTGTAATGAACTCACCGAAATTTTTCTTTTCAATGGTATTTAGTACAACTATCAATTGAATATGATTTTGGATATTTTACATTAGTTAAATAATATAATGAATTTGATGTGATTACCAAATTTACTGGCTTAATTCTTTCCCCACTAAAATTTATGTCTTGCTTTTGCTTCATCAAGTACAAACTTTATTCTCTGGTTCCGTTTCGTCGTCTCTTATTTTCAATGTTTTTTTTTTGTTATAAAAAGTAGCTTGCATATGGATTGGTAAATGGGGTTTGGGTTTTGTAGTTGTTTAAAGTAAATGTCTTAATTAAAAATTTATCATTCTTTTTTTATTCTGCAATATTACTTTGTCATCTTTTTAAAAATATTTATTTTCATTTTTAAAAAGTTTGTACACAAGTATTTACATGTCAAATAAATGTTTAATACCTTTTTAACTTGCTTTTATTTTTTTGGGGTACCCGTCCGGAGTTACTATCACTCAACTAATCCGGAGTTGAGAAGAGCAGAAATGATATTTCGATTCCGGAGCTCGAACTCGGGGCTAGTAATTCTCGGTCCCTCAACCCGGGACACACCGTGGACACACCCTTTTAAGTTTTAACTTGCTTTTTTAGTACACAATGTTTAGGTTTTTTTTGTTCAGTGACTGATATATCGGAGGACCTGCATTAATTGCAGGTGTGCTCGACGTGGCGAAACGTCTCGCGCTCCGAGCTCTTGTGGCAGCAACTCGCCCGCCGTGTCTGGCGCCGTCGCCGGAGCCCACAACTACCATCTTGGCGCGATGAGTTCGTGCACCTCCACCGCAACGGATGCAACTTCCGGTACCGGCGCTCCGTCAACTCCCAGCTGCTTCCGCCCTCCGCTCCGGCTCTCGCCTGCTGCCGTCTCGCCATCTCGGACGCGCACCTTGCCGCCGGCTTCCTCGACGGTTCCGTCCTCCTCTTCGACGTTCCCGCTGGCGGTCACCCCCTGGCGACGTACGGACCGGACCCCCATCGCGATCGCCTCGGCCGTTTCTCCCAGTCCATCTCCGGCTTGGCTCTCCTCTCGGATCCCGCCCGCTTGGTCTACTCGTTCCACGACGGCGACATCCACGTCGCCCCGCTCGATGAAGACCCCATCTCCGGCGCTTCCCGCAGGGCGCACGTGGGGAACCTCGTGGAGGACGGCACGCTGATCGATTTCGCCGCCGACGACAGGTGGTGGGTCGGCCTGTTCGCGGGCGTTCCCGGCCGGAGTGGCGAGTGTGGGACGCGTCGACGGAGGAGCTCGTCTACGCCGGCGGCTCCTTGACGGACCCGGACGCCGTGCTGGGATGGCGCGTGCTGACGGACTGGGACGCACAAGGCATCGGCCGGGTGAGGATGGCTGCGCCCGGTCTGATGGTGGGCTGCACGGCTTCCAGCGTACAAGTTGTGGACGTGGATGCCAACATGGGGTTCGTCCTCGGCGAAGCGGATCTCCGGCGACGTGGTGCGTTGGTTGAGACGGTCGACGCGTCCGACGGCCGAGTGGTGGCCGTCGACATGGGCGGGGTGGCCAAGGTTCGGAGCGTGCCGGAGTTGGAGGAGCTGTGCCGGTTCAGCGTGATGGGGCGGAGGGCGGAGGGGCAGCAACAGCTGATACGGCAGCAGCAAGGGAGGGAGATGGTGGGGTGCATGAATTGGGGTTTCGCCATGGTTTGCTCTGGTCATGTCATCAGGGTGTGGGACGCCGTAACCGGCGAGTACATGTACAGCTTCAGAGAGAGGATGGGAGGGGTGCAGGGCGCAATGGCTGCCAGCGATCGCTACGTCGCCGGCTGGTCAAGCGGCGGCGGGCTGCAGCTGTGGGACTTTGGAGTTTTGTGAGTAAACAAAGCGAAGTAGAGAACATGGACCTTGCAAGAGCCGCCATTGGTATCCATTTGTTATGTTGTGTTCCATGGCACCAGTTATTGAGTGCTGTATGTTGAGTGCGGATGGCGGCTTGGAGCAGGACAACTTTATTTTTTATTGGTTTCTTTTTTCTCGTGTTATGTTTGTCCTGTAGTATGTTGTTTATGAACCACAACTTTATGACAACTTGGGCATTATTATTAATACACAGGTCGGAAAAGATGCACATATCTAGTTATGCAATGGTGGTTGAGTCGTACGTTTTTTTAGTTTTGTTTGCTAAGTTGTGGATTGTGGAAGCAAAGGTTGCCGCCCATTTTGCTAATAGGAACTCGGCAAATGGTATATAGCTTAACAAGAAGACATAGCCCAAGGCATCGTCAGGTCGAGTGGATACCTTTTTTCACTATTGTTTTTAGAAATAGTATATACGTGCTTCAATACCATGTCTTTTCTTTTGCAAAGGAAGCAAAATTTTAAAAAAAATGTAGGACTACGAATAGTTTCCAACTCCTAAATACTTTTACTTTGTAAAGAGTATTGAACTACACTAGATAATAATAATAATAATAATAATAATAATAATAATAAGTTAGTTAGTTAAGAGTTATAAGGACAGAAGGCAATTCACAATTTTCCTTCCCTGTGAAACTTTTTTAAGAAACAAAAACGCGTGGATTATTTGCAATTCATTACTAAAGCAATTTAAGTGCATGAAAACCATTACCAGAAGATGAAACAAAACATACTACAAAAAAAAAGGGAAGAACTACTTATGCTTTGTATCTCTAGAACATAAGATCAACCGCCAGATATATCCAAAAATCAGTATCGGCTTTGGTTGAGAAATCATCAAGATTGGTCTACACAAATGTCTCTGTTCTACATGCAAATTCTTGTTATTAGATCTAGATACTTTATTACACCATACGTAAGGAAGAACAGGAGAGAGGAAATAAGAATAGCACAAACGTTTAAGTCGCATGGTAAAGGCTTGTCGTAACTAAATAATATTAAAAGTCTCAAACAGCAGGGGAGTCTTCTTGCTGCCCCAATTTTTTCAGTACCATATCATATACCTTCTCAACTTTGACGGGGTCAACCTTAAAAAGGCCGTGAGCATCAGATTTTTTGGCAATATTTCCCTTCAGAATCTCCTGCACCAACACCTCCTGCATATTAAGGAAATGACTCGGCAGCAATCTACTCTGACAGCAAAATTGGTACTCCTGTGAACACAAATCAAAACAAAGTTTATTACCATCTAGATGGTATGTCATAAAAGCACATGATGCAGATATGCAAATGAAAATTATGACAGTTAGAAATTCATGCTACGACTTTATTTTTAATATGAGGTTCATTGCTATTACTACAGTTTTATGATTTAAATGTGCATTAGCAAACGTCTAAAAGTTATTGTATGACAGGTGAAATGGTAAGAGGAAATCAAGATGCAAATCTTACAGTCTCGCTGAGAAATTCTGCTCCAGGAAGCCCAGTGATATCCCATTCATCAGATGGTTTCATATTTCCCTGACCCGCTGTTTGGTCCTTACTACCAGGGTCTAGGCCCACACCACCTTTTATTTTGTGACTATCAACAGTGTTTCGGGGGCTGCCATCAGATTCAACTTTTTCTTTGTTCAATGGCCGACTTACCTTTTGGACCACTTTACTACCAGAAAGAACCTGTGAATTTTCCTTAGCTTTTAGCGCGTTCACCTCTATTTCCTTCTTTCGCTTTTGTTCAACGTATGCTTGTGCTTCAGCCATTGTGCGACATCCAGCAGAGCGGCATTCCTGAAAGATTTTGCATCACATACCATAAGAACGGCAATCAGGCCACATTGTAGAAAGAAAAAGAAACCCGAAATAATACAGCAACTAGAGAGAATGAGTGTGTTTTAAATAGCATTACATGAACAGGCAATAAACTTATTGATAAAAGTTAATGTAATCATGCATGTCACGCCATAAATGTAACGTGAATAACATTCTACCAACAGCATAGGCCAAATAAATGCTAGTGACTTTTTCTCAATTTCTACTTTCCATGTAACAAATAATATGTGGTCAAGGGCCTATTATAAAGTAGAAAAATGAAAAATCAAACCCCTGAAGTCAAGATTGCCAAGTACCCTTAGGAATCGAACCCTAGCTTCATATACAAATCAAAGTCCCATAAAAACATGGTTGGTAGCAACTAGCGAATACCAATCATCTTATCCACAACCATGTGAAAATTAATAAGATGTACAAGATTGTTTTACTTTGAGAGAGAAATTTATAAAATATTGTACAATCATTTTTTTTAGAATTCAAGGATGGTTACCCTGTGTAACCTATCCACTGATATACTATTAATTGGAAATAAAATTACAAAATTGTGCCAGAAATAAAATCAACCCCTTGCCACTGCCTCACCATACTATTCGCCAATGTTATAATGTTTTCCACATAACATATCTCCCCGGAAGATACACCCATTAGTTGGCCCAAATGGGCCATAAAAAAGTTAAAAGGAAAACCATGATGTAGTCTTGGAACATAAACTTGCACTTGTAAACTTTGACCGCCAAAACGGAAACTTCTCCAAAAGTCTAGAGACGACCAAACATCTAGCCATGATAAACTGGATGTGCTCCACACTCCTCTGATGTATCACAAAAAACACAAAGATACGGCTTCGCGTTGGAAGTTTGGACCTCAATAGCCAAGCAACTGCTTTGATCCTTGTTGGTGCTTTAATCTGCAATATCAGGGTGCAGTCGGTGCACGTTCACTGAGGCAATTATCCTTAGTCAGCAAGGTATAGAAATTCCGAATTCAGAACTGTCCAACACTCCATAACCAATCATCACGTCGGTTTTGATAATGGAATGATACCTTCTAATCTGCCCAATAGGAGGAGGAAATCTTCCACCCGCTGATCCGAGTGATTTGAAAGAAATTGAGGTGTCCAAACTCCATTATTAGAGAACCTGACCAATAGTCTGCCACCCTGGAAAATCTATCATTGGCTATCGCAAACAGTCTAGGAAAGATGGCGGAGAGGGGTTTAGTTGTAGCCCAAGGATCCTCCCAAAAACTGAAGCCAGTATCCGAGTCCAAAGATGCTTGAAAGAAAGGCCGAACGCGAGCCATGACAGCTATGATGCCTTTCCAAAAACTGGAGCTCCCATGTGTACCAGACATCCTATGATCCCAAGATAGTGAATGACCCTAACATGCTATTATCGCAGAACACCAAGCATCATCACCATGTCTCAATATCCGAACTACCCATTTAGATAAAGTGCATCGTTCATGTCCGTATGTACTACCAGACATCCTCTGATCCCAAGATAGTGAATGACCGTAACATGCTATTATCGCAGAACACCAAGCATCATCACCATGTCTCAATATCCGAACTACGCATTTAGATAAAGTGCATCATTCATGTCCGTAAAGGCCAATATACCTAGCCCATCCTCAGATATTGGCCTGCACACATTCTCCCATGCCATCAGATTCATAACTCGACCAGTGATGTTTGAATGCTGCCTTAGAAATCTCCATCGAAGTGCATCTATGCGAAGGATAATAGTTTTTGGCATCTTGAAAACCGACATAATAAACTGGTAATGCTGATAGAATGGATTTAGTCAAAACCAATCTCCCGCCTCTTTATAGCATTCTAGTGCACCAACCTTGCAACCTTAGCTCCAACCGTTCATTATCAGGATCCAATCTCGAGAAAGGATCCTGTAACCAGAAAAAGGAAGTCCTAGATACGATATAGGCAGCTTGCATCATGATGTCTTTAACACTTCAGATAAAGCTGATGACATGTCATCCTCCATTCCAAAAGAGATGAAAGATGATTTCGAGTGGTTGATGTATAGTCCCAATAAATCTCCAAATATATCAGTAACTATCCTCGGCGCCTCCACCATACCATCTATAAAAGATAAAGTATCATCAACATACTCTAATAACAGAATGTACCTTGATCTTGGATGGGGGAGAATCTTGTGATGATGCCCACATCACAAGCAGAGAAAGTGCATTTGGCCAAGGCGTCCGCGGTGAGGTGAAGAGCATGGGAGCCAGCGGGCAACCCTGTCTTACACCTCATTACAGTTGGACCCAGCTGCCAATCGGACCACCATTTATAAGAACTGAGAAATAAATAGTGCATACACTATTTAGTCCAAAAAATCAAGTGGAGGAAAGCCACGCCGTTGAAGGGAGCTCCATATGAAGGACCAGTCTAAGGAGTCATATGCCGTGGAGAAAACTTTCCAAAAAAATCCACATCAACATGCTCGTCTCCAAAAGGAGAATTCATGAGGCAATGGTGGATTCATCCATGATGGATCGGCCAATGACAAAAAGCAAACTGGACTGGGTGCAATAGTTCGCTCAAAACCTAGTGCAGACGATTTTCCAAGACTCTCGCCACCAATAGATATGTAACATTTGATAGAGCTATAAGCTTGTAATCCTGTGAACAACCCGAAAGTAATCAACTATCACTGTACCAACATGGTGATGCTGAGAGATCTCGTTGTTGTTGAATTTAATATGATAAATATAGTTTGATCTTCGGTTACCACTCATGAACATGTGAAAATTTTTGTGTTTGAATCCCCTCCTTGAGTCAGGTTTGTTTTGATCTGTCTCCATTGCACCTCAATTTTCTAACCTCCAAAATGACCTCTTCCTGGAAGTTTCTTCTAGCTGTCAGCTCCTCATGTGTTAGTTCACTTGACTTCTAGCTGGTCCAAGATGGAAACTCCAGCTAGAGCCTCGTTTCTCCTAAGCTTGCGAGCCTTTTTGGTTATATTCTTTCAGCCGACGCCTTAGCATGCTTAGCCTTTCATGTAGAGTCCCCTTGTAGTCAAGCCTGATTGGGGGACTTCCCTCCATTCTTCTTCAATGAACTCCTGGAAACTAATTTCCTTGAGCCAGATCTTCTCAAACTTAAAGACCCAAAGGTACCACCATCATTAGAATGTCATAGCATTCTGAGAAGGGTGTTCGAGAGCTCTAACACCAACTAGTGGAAATAGTGCAAGGAGTTCCATCGTCCCGGGAATCTGTCCAGTTTAGAGCGAACATTTGGAGACATAGAGGTGGAGGAACTACGCAGTGAACATTGTTGTATGAGTGTTCGGTGTACCGCATCGAGTCTGATAATGTGGGTTTATTTCTGTTAGGCATCAATGTAACTGAATGGGCCCCCAATCCGATGGCTCAAAATATTCTTCATCAGAAACATCATCTGTTATAGTATGTTTTGCTTTCCTGCCTCTCTCTCACCTCCGTAGTTGGCGACACCATCCCTTCCTGAATTGTCATTTTAAATTCTGTTCGGTTGCACCATCCTCCATGTGGCACGCCACCTCCTTTATGCGCACAATTTGAGGGATCACGATTCCTCTCTTTGAGAGTGACAAATGAAGGGGAATAATGGTAGCGTCAGCTACGGGATTGGCCAACTCTTGTTGGGATTTCGGACACCATAACTGTGCTATCTTCTTCGGTGTCGGTCTGGGGTTTCCAGTCACAACCTCCTTCCAAGATCTTCCATTTTCGACCATAGAAACTTTGTATGCATTCCATCGCCGCCTAACAAATCTATTTCCAGTGTGATTTGATGTCCTGTGAGGATTGCGATTGTTGTTGTGATGGCATTGTGATTATCCGTTTCAAGAGATGGAAAGGAGGCGTCGATCAGAGCCATAAAGGAGATATCAGCTTTGCGATGGTCTGCATACACTAGACGTGAAGTTGGACCCCCATTATAAGATCGAGGTGGTCCCTCCCGGCCAGCAGTTTTGTCCTTTCGCAATCGACCACCCCCACTTGAAAATCTCGCCATTGGACAGCTTCAACGACTTCTTAACCAGTTTATCTAGTTCCTATGTAACTGAGGCCTAGATGATGACAGAGGAATCAGAGGTTTTCGCGATTCTGATGCTTGTCGGGGAGTCCATTTGATCCAGGACAGAGGTGTGGATAATATCAAGACTTTGCAAGGACGATGCTTCTCCATGGGCAGCTTCATACGACTTTAGGACTTCCGTGTTGTGCTCGATCATTAGGCTCTGTGGTGCAACAATAACTGAGGTTTTCTTCAACTCAGTAGACGTCCTCTATTTTTCAGACCACTGTCTCGTGGTCGCCTCAATTCTCCAACGTGCAGTAGGGCATCACGCCCTGACGTGTCCTATTCCTCTGCATTCCAAGCACTTGACAGGGTCTCTATAGTCCCTTCTGAATGTGTCCCCCAGCTTCAGCACCAATAGCATAAGATTCTTATCTCCTTGTTACCATTCCATCAAGACTGATTGTGGTGTTGTCAGCCCACAGTCCGCCACTCGTCTGCATCTGCGACAGGTGGCGCCACTGGGCGGGGATTGCCCATTGACTTGTGTCGGTGGCGTCAATTAGAGGGAATCTCTCGTCGACGTTCATGGGTAGAACCGACAAAAGATCTTTTCGCTAAATAGTTTACTTATGTTCCTGTTATGGATGCCTAATGATTATTAAACTCACATAGTCGAAGTTGCATACTTGTCATCAACATGATGACATAGGTCTACATACAGGTATTTGTGGATTTAGATAGACATTCCATATGGAGAAAAGAGACTATGTTAGTGAATAAACGCCAGAAGGTATCATCAAATGACAAAATCAGTGAACATAAGCATGACAAAAGAATATAGCATCATAAACTATCACACCTGAAGCTCTTTAATTCTCCTTCGAATTCTGTGTTCCTCAATGGCCGACTTTACTAGCGTTTCATAGTCTTCTTGAGAAAGGAAGCGCATGAACACCTTGTAACGATTGTATACTTCTCTATCTTCATCTGAGAGATCCTTCTCCAATGGGTTGGGATAAAGTAGGTTCCTTTCTAATACAAAATTCTTTCTTCGTTTCCTCTCATCAAGCCTATCACAGAACTAATACATGTAAGGCAAAATAATTCAAATTGAATCAATATAGAGAAATAAAGTGCTTGAGCTAATTACAGCTATTACTGACTGTTGCACAAATGTGTCATCTAAGAATTAACAACTTATTTAAGGAATAAACCAGCTAACAAAATAATCACTTTTATTAAATGTGATGGGGCCAATTTTACTAATATACCTTGACAAATAAATATGAAGCATGCGCAACTTCAGGTCGCGCTCAGTTTCAGTATCAGTTTCCTTGAATTCCATCTCAGCAAGTGCCTGTTCTGCATCATTGTCATACTCAGGATCAAATTCCTGCCTCTTGGCATTGTATCCACTTAATTCAGTCATGGAAGGTTCTTCATCTCCTGAAACTTTTGGCTTTTTAACACCAACACTCCTATCCATATGTGTGTCTGTCAATTCAAAATCATAAACATCCTCTTAAATCATGCACATGACAGCCCAGCTCACATGATGGGTACTTGTTCTTCTTAATTCAAAACAATTAAGCATCAATAAACTGGAATGCATATATAACATATATATATATTATAAAATACAAGTTTCTTCCTGTAAGCTCTTAAGAAAGACAGTTAACTCATTGAATAAAATAATCAACACAATGCATCAGAGGACATCAAAGAACACAGTATGATAATCACAATCTGAAACAATGATATAAAATAAAATGATGCCATTAATAGGTACAGTAAACCCATAGACATAATCTAAGTACTTCTGCAATGGCAATTACCAGATGTAACATCCACTATAACATTTGGTTGGAGAGATCTACTAAGTTAACATGCTCCTAAATCCTAAACTAAGTTATCAACTTAAACCTAATTAAGTTATCCGCTTACGAGAAATAGGCTAAAGGAAAATATTCATTCATCAAACATAAGTTCTAATAGTCATATGGAGTTTATATAGAGTTTCAAACACTCCATGGGATCAAATAACATGGAAACCTAAATAAAAGGCAAAGTAATTAGAAAGAAAACTAATGAAAAAGAAACTAAAATAATCAAGATTTCTTTTTTAGAAATCAAAAGACTTCATTAAATGGCTCATACTAAAGGCTCATAACTAAAGACTAATGACCATGGGCAAAATTACTTTTTTTTAGAACAATATTACTCTTGTTCTATATCAATTCTTCCCGCTGAAGAAAAACTGGACTCGAACGAGTTGCAAGGCGATACAAGTGCCGAAACACAACATCAAGATGTTAGATGTCAACATCATTAATCCAAACAGCAACAACAGGAAGATGATTGATCCAACAAATGAACATATGCTGACAATGAGGCCCATGTGAGAACTTTGAAATCTTCGAAATCAGTTGACAAACAAAGTAGCTCTTCTCATTAGAAGAATCAAATATTACTCAGCAAACAACAATGTCAGAATAAGGAGTTGTGTGCTCTACCATTCCTCGTCCTATTTAGAAAAAACTAGACAATAATAAATAGTAAAATCAATGGAAAGATGTGCATCAATATCGGAGAATTCCAATATAGGACCAACATCTTGAGAAAAACTGACCTCTCGACAATAACATCAATATCCGAAACTACTGAATCAACAAAAGGAACATCCACAAAAACTGAATTTGTTATCAAAGAGACTAAAGAATCAAGACCGTCATTGAAGGATGTCATCTCGACATCTACCAAACAAGAATTATCTGGTGATATTGGCGTCAACGTGAAACAGGGGAGTTCAGCGGCAGCGCCAGAAGACAGATGGCGGAACACTAGTGATTGTGAGACAGGAGGGGGGATGCTTCGCATGGTGATCTTGTGGTCAGGTGGACACGGAGAAAGATGTGTGGCAAACGTGGACTGTGGCAGTGAGGAGGCAATTCTCCATGTTGATGGTGGTGCGGAAGAAGCGTTTGTGAAAACCATGTGCGATTGTGAAGGCCATGTGCGGTTGTGAAGGTGCCGGGAAAAATATGTTGGCAGAGCAAACGGAGTGCAGCAAAGGGACTACAATCATCGAGCAGCGATGTCTTGATGAAGCGGACACGTTGACAGCAGGTTTGTGAAACGGGCATTGAGAACAGGGGTAACGTTTAAGAAATTTGGCAGCAAGGTTGTGTGAAACAAGGGCTTCGTGACCAGTGTCAAGGTGGCTCGTCTAGGAGGCGTGTTGAACTCGATGGCAATGGTGGTGGGTTGTAGCATCGAGTGATGTCTTTGCATAGGGTTGCATGGAGATGGGTTGCAGCGGCGAGCGATGTTGTTGCATAGGATGGTGTGGTTCGTTACGGACACATTGATGGCAGGTTTGTGAAATGGGCATGGTGAACATGGGTAACGTTTAAGACATTTGGTGGTAAGGTTGTGTGAAACATGTGCTTCGTGACCGGTGGCAAGTTGGCTTGTCTAGGAGGCGTGTTGAACTTGATGTCGATGGTGGTGGGTTGTAGAGTCGAATGACGTCTTTGCATAGGGTGGCGTGGCGATGGGTTACAATGGCGAGCATTGTCGTTGCACAAGACGGCATCGTTCGCTGCGTGACTTAGCTTTGGCGTCAGAAGTTTAGAGGTCTCGACTAGGGAGGTCAAGGCGTGTCAAGGTCGTGACGCTTGGAGAAATTGGTGAAGTAGATGCAGTGGAGAATGCAGCAGTGACAATGGCGTGGGCGCGTTGATTGTGGTGGTGGAAGGTTACTGGTGGAATCGACAAGGTGAGATGCGAACTCACGATGCAGGCTAACGACTTGCAAGAATAGAGAGCAGATGAAGTGGTGGTGGATGTCAGCGAGTTTGACAAAGGAAGAATAGGGGAGGCGACGATGGCCGCTCAGAGTGTTTTTTGTTTGGTTATTTCCTCTAACACGAGTCAACTATAATTTTTTTCACATCTAACCCTATTACAAATTTATCAATTTTAGTCCTCGAACTTATCCTGATTTGTCAATCAAGTCCTTCCTTTAAACTCCATCCAAATTGTATTAATTGTATTTTTTTATAAATTACAAAATAACAACTTTACTCTTTCCTTTTAAATATTACAAAAAATAATTAAAAAATAAAAAGCAGCAACATGATCAAGATATCTCATAATTTTTTTAAAAATAATTATAAATAATATTTGTATCCTTACTTTGCTTTCTTATTTTATAATTTTTTTATCGTATTAAAGATTTAAGAGTAAAATGAAATTTCATAATTATTAAAAAAATAAGTTAACAGAATTTTGGATGAAATTTAATGGAAGGACTAAATTGACAAAGTGGGATAAGTTGGGGATTAAAATTGGTAAATTCATAGTTTGAATTAGATGCGGAAAAAGTTATATTGAGGGAGTGTTAGAGGAATATTTTTTGTAGAGAAATCCGATCGTAGGATGGAAATTTGGTGGATGTGATTAAAAGACAGATTTAAGGCTTGATGGAGGGTTGTAGAATCTGACCATTCAAACGCTTTTGCTTTGATATCTATTAAACTAGTACTAAATCCTAAACAAAGTCATCTGCATAAACTCAATTAAATTATCTCCTTACAAGAAGTGAAAATATTTATTCGTCAAACATAAGTATGCTCATTCATCAAACATAAGTTCTAACATGCCGTTTATAAAGTTCAAAACACCTCATATAATCAAATAACATAAGATCCTAAAAAAAATTTAAAAGAAAAAATAAAACCTTTTTCAAAAAAAATAATAACAACCAAAAGAGAACTAAACTAATCAAAGGCCTAACTACCCATGACCAAAGACCAATGACCATGAGCAAAAGGCTCACGATATACTCATATTTGCAGCATTAATTAATTTGAGTTAGTGCATCTAGTGTAAATACATTCAAGTGTAAATCCCAATATATAAGTAAAACCATAGCCCCCTAAGATTCTCATGAACTATACGTGAACACAGAAGGTCATAACAACTTCCATTCAAAATATGTTGATTTAATAGTCACCTACTTGAAGAAAGCATCAGAAAGACGGGAATGGTAGAAATTCAATACTAACTATTAACTATGTTTCTCGCTAGAAGCATAGATCCTGTATTTGAGATGCATATGATTAATACATGTAGATCAAACTGAAAACTAAACATAGCTCAAACAAAATTCTGCGAAAATTATAAGAGAGGCCACATCCTAAAACAAACCTTCTTGTTTAGTCGCACCAGAATTATCCTTCGACTGCACAATATTAGAGGCCTTTTTGCTTGCACCTATTACCATGCATAGAGCAGAGAAGATTGATATCAGATAACATCCAAATTTAAGCTATTTGCCTACAGAATCAGAAATAGGGAACAATACTTAGTATCAGAAAACTAGTATAAGATACCAGCAGCCAGTGTTGATGGCGACCGCCCCCCTGAAGCTTCGCCTACATCCTCAATCCTATCACAAATGGATAAAACACAAAGTCAATGAATATTATCGTTCTAAAAAAATGATAACAGAACATTCTTGCGATAGCACACTTGACCCGTGCAGGTGAGAATGGAGATTCTTCCTTTGGTGTTGTATCCCCAGGCAATGATGTTCCTGTTACAGTAAAAGTAATTAATGAAAAAAAAATCTTAAGAAAATGTGTTCAGTCAACTGTTCTTACATGAAAGCAGCGGGAGCGTATATTAGATCTCTAAAGAATCAAGAGTGTGGATTTGCTCAATTACATATACTCTACAGCCACTAGTATATGAAATGGAGATAAGAAACTGAGATCGTCACTTTTGATGACTGCTACATAATTCATTAGTGATACTTGCCTTTTTTATTGCATTCCATGTGATAAATCAAGGACTAAGATATCTCTCCTAGAAAAGAAAACATGTCACTGTTGACAAGATATTGCATCCAAGGATTACATCTGAATGTAAAAATAAAGCAGGTGATAGTTCAGATTGTCAGAAATTATTTTGAAAGGTTATCAGAAATTTATTTGAGCTGAAAAAAATCCATCAAGGTGTATGATCATCCAGCGTCATTCATAAAGGCTATGTCTGTTTATGTTTGCAGCTATAAACCAACACAGCTCAAAGTTGTATACACAGTGATAATAAAAATAATAATGCAAGGAGATATTTCAATCTAAATAAAGAAAACCAAATCACTAACCTTTCTTGCTCTCACCTTGTACTTTAGCCATAGCAAGGAGTTCCTTTCTGTTCTTGCCATTAACACGAGACATGTCCTGTTGAGTATAAACAACACAGCTACTCAAGAAAGTTGTGATATTAAAGGGTCTACTAGTAGCTGTGAAGAAAGTTGAAAGGGAAAAAGCCTAGGATGAAATATTATACCGGAAGAGGGTAACAAGGTGAATTCATATATGCAGTATTATAATGATCAATACATTGTGCTTTGCTCTTTGTACCAACATGCTCAGCAACTTCGGCCCAGTTCCCCAATCCATACATTTCTATCCCCTAATGGAAATACAGCATGTACAGGTCAAAGTCTTAAACTGGAATAGAAGTTTGATGGAGCTCAAGTACACTGTTGTAAGTATAATTTGTGGTACCTCTAATAACAATATTTCTTCATCTGCATTCCAATCTGGACAAATAAGGGGGAAGGACAAGTTGTCCTGTCGGAAGCAATTTATCCAATAAGCCAAAAATAAGAAACATGTTGCTGCTATTTTGAAGGAGTAACATCATACAACTAAAAAAATACACGGTTTGTCAAGACTCAAGATCATAGATAACCCTCGGCTAAAATCAGGAATCTGTAACTGCTGAAAGGAAACTGTAGATAGATGGATGATCTTTTTTCAAAAAAAAAAAGAGAAGAGAACATCTCATCTTCACACATAAACTCATATAATTTAAATGACAATACATCAAGGTTTTCCATAATAATAAAGTATTTCTTTCATTACTAAGTTAAAGGGAAATAGGTTTATGAGCAGGTAATAAAACATAAACAGGAGTGCAGTAATTCAACATGACCCAAATTCTCTAGTATCCTAGGTCAAAATAAAAGATTATTGATGTGTAAAATTACCACAAAAAAGATGGCAAGCACAATGGGGAGAAGACACACAGTTTATGAGACAAATCTTGTAGTAATTTGAAAGTTTGATGACAAACAGTTGACAAATCCTATGGATGGAAATAATGAGGAAAGGGACATCTAAAATAACTGAGGTAGTTGCCTGAAATATTCTCAAGTGCAGATAGCCTAAAGAACATCCAAAATTGTGAACTATTGGACCAGATGAAGCACATGTCATATGGCATAGTTGGAAATTGCACTAAAATCAAATTTAAGACAGACCAAATCAACATAAAATACAAAATTGACAATGTTTTTTTTAAGAGGGGAAAAGGCTACTACAAAGTTGTAGTAACCATCTGTTTGTATTGGAACAAAAACTAGAACATTTACCAGTGTGAGCACCAAAAGAGGAGTGCCAAAATGAACTACAGTGTGCAAAAAAAAAAACACTGCTGCACTTACTTAGACTCTTTAAACAAAAAATGAACCATGTGATTGACAAATATTAGCAAATGACACCTTTGGTATCACTGCAGAAAAATAACAAAGCTTTGCTGAAAACCCTAGCTATTTATATCAGTACTATAAGCATAACTAGGAAGAAAACCTAAAAGAGATACCAACAGGGAAGAAGTTCCAGGAGAATTTGATAGTTTGTTTCCGTCACGCAAAACAACTTATACATGATCATCTTCTCAAAAAAAACTTATACATGATCAAGTGTACATTTACCACTCAACTAGCAAAATTCAACAAAATTTGGTTAGATATTTCAAAGGCTTCCTTGGAAACATCTACATGTTTGCTAAATGCACAAACGTTAGCTGCTATTCAATTAACTTTATTTACATGCAGAGAATACATAAAAAGTAAAATGTTGGTCATTTTGAATATTAAGACCAAAAGGTCAGAGTAGCTTTGAACAGTATTAAGTGATTTTAACTGGGAAAGTAAATCTTGCAGCAACATGTACTCAAATCAATCATGTACAATAACAAAAACAAGTAATTTCACTGCACCAACCATGACCCTGTAAGGATGATTGCTTTTGTGTGGGGTTACTTCAGCACCTACAGAGAAGCATTCTACACATAGATCAAAGTCAGGACACTTGGTGCATTTAATACGTATCTTCCCTGATATATCCTTGTTGCAGTAATTGCAATGATATAGTGGGGCTTTTTTCCCTTCATTGGCTCCAGGACCTGCCTCAGTGATAGGACTTGTTCAGCAAGGGCATACCATAAAAAGGTATACGAGAAAGCAAACAACAGAAAAAAAATTACATATATTTGGTGTCAAATTTGTTCGACTTGTTTCCCTCTTTAAAAGAAAGTGTAAAAAGTTTAAACTTGAGCACGCTTCAAACAATACTTGGGAGGGATGCTAAGGAGAAGAAGACTTTTGACTAAAGCTTATAGAGCACGTTGAGTGCCGGATGCTGAGGTGAGCTGTGGCTTATGTGGAAGGGATGCTGAGGACATGGCACATCTCTGTACGTTGGCAAGATGGTCTGGGATGGTGCTGGCAGGGGTTGGACAGATTTCAGTTGGAGGGCACTTCTGGAGCTCTTACAGGGCCATCGGCAGGCAGGTGGCTGCACCTACAGATCTAGACAGGGCCACTTTGAACCACTGGCATCTTAGGGCCATCTGGCTCCAAAGCAATGGATGTGTCTTCATGGGTAAGCGATACTACGAGGACTATATTGTGCATCACACTAAGCTTTGTTCGGGGAATGGGGTTTTCTTTTGTTTTCACCTAGGTGAATTTTAACTCCTTGACTATACTCTATTTTTCTACCATATCTCGTTAATGAAGCTGGATGACTACCACCTTGTTAGTCATCCCTTCATCTTCAAACAGAAAAAACACAGTACTTGGGAGAAACATTACCTTCTCACGATTCTACTACTTTTATTTTGGAGAAAGACACTTCTATTTCTAGAGAAAAATCAGAACATGCCAACTGCTGATGATCTTGGCGATACTCATCCTGAAGAATCTCTCTCAAGTATATGCTGACCATCATATGTTCAGTATGTTGAATAAATCAATTTTTTAAGGCCTTGATGCCAAAGCTCTTGAAATCACACAAGAACCTCAGAGGGACTAAAAGTTGGCTCATCAAAACAAAGGTGGCGGTACAGATCAAACACATGTTTTCGACCATGACAACAAAAGAGCACACAAAAGACTATGTAGCTCTTGAAATTGACATGCTAATATAAGACTTTACAAGAATATATGTCCAATTGTGATATCAAGAAGCTAAACTGTTAATTCATTATTTTTCTTTCCCTTTTAGAGGGGAGTTTTCCCTTAAAAAGATAAAAAAATCAGATTATCTTTTAGAGGAAAAAAATAAGATTGTTGTCCAAATTATGATTCTTATACACAACAATTTCCTGCTCTTTTATGATTTATGAATATGCAAGTAAATGGATACCTACCTGCAGAAACTGTTTCCAAGGCTTCCCCACTGGAAGAAACTCTTCTCCTCTTTGTTCTGCTAGAAGGAAGGGAAATAAAATTGCTAATGAGTCAAAATGTTAAAACGAAGAAAATAATAAAAAAAAGTTTATGACAGCAGACTAAATGGGTCATGTCAGACTTACAACAGTACACCATATTGGATTTCAAAACAATAAAAGACAAGTGAATGAAGAAGATTGGATACAAGAGAACGAAACTCGCAATTACTTCAAGTCAAGTAACATAGAATAAAGAACTGAACTCGACACAACAGACTTGAACACAAAAAGAAGATTTATAGAGGACTCCAGATAAAATTCAAACCTTAGCATTTTCTTGGGATGCGAACTTGATCAACTTATAGCTAAACATCTCAGATGATGAAAAATTTATAATTTTTGTGGCTAGTTTGAAGGTGGCTTATATAATGTGGCATGTAGAAAGGTGTGTACAATGTGGCAGGTACAAAGGTGTGCACCATGTGCCCTTTCGCTCTAGGGCAAGCAAGTATTGTTGGAAGATGTTAATCCATGAACAGAGGAAATTAAGCATTTGAGAATTTCCTTCTTACCATGTGGACTGCATAATTCTTCATACCAGATTGTGTTAAATGGTGCGTGAATAAAGTTTTGACATGAAGGGACTTAATCATTTCCCTAAAAAGCATTCATGCATCATTTCAATGGCGTCTTTTCATAAATTCGCATGACATAGCCAAGTTTATTAATGTCATATCTGTTACTGAATGGTGTGTTGTCTTTCTTTTAAAATTCATCAGCCTAATGCCCAATGGATCATAACTCAATGGCACATGAAGATATGAGAATCTGAACAGTTTTATTGTTCTTGGTCTTCCTAACACACTTTAAGAGTTCAATGAACATCCCTCATTCATCCTTCTCTATGTTTTTGAGAGGGTGAAGGATGAGTGCCAGGTGCACTCATCCAATATTCATCCTTCTCTTTAATATGTGTCAATGTCCGTCCTGTGGGCCATCAGTTCAACTGCACTATTCTTGAGGGAGAGAGGCATTACGTGGAAAATGTTGTATAACAATCATTTTTTACTAGGGAGTGGCAGATGGGATTGTAACCATTTGGGCTTTTTGTCATTCTCATTTACACTCTCTCAGTCCTCCTTTCCCCATACACACATGAATTTTTTCTGCAATAATTTTAACACAAAATGGATTACTGCCAACTATGTGGTCATCATTCTTCCATTTCAAAAAACAAACAAAAACAAAAACCATGAGGACAAGTTTCAGAGCACATCAATAATTTCCTTATATACGACTTAGCATATGATCTATGCATTCCTTTTGAACCATACTTTGAAAATCAGCAGGGGGTCATAACCTTGACTTGCAGTGTCTAGCATTATCTTAAAGGATCGTACATGTGTTCTGGTTTCAAAGATTTGTCTACATAGAATTACAAAATAAGTTTAGTATGAGGCACATCAAGTAAGTCCATATTCTTTCACGGTTACATCTGTTACTGGATAATCTTATTCTGTCCACCAACTCCGAGACAAAATCGTGCATGGACTAGTTTCTCTTTGCAACCTGCTCGCCATGAAAAACGCGCTATAGAGTTCAATGAACAGCCTTTCTTTTCTATGTATTCATTCCGACATTTTCTGTGCAAGTACTCCCAACGTGTTTAAGATTTAAATGACCATTCATGTCTCAGCGAGTCTCCTAAAGTTGATACAAATCCGCAGAACATGTTTATGTGCACTCCTTTGGATAACAGGAAACGTTAATTCAAAAGTACTGGCATGCAGGGAATTCGATCACAACCGGCATTTGTTCAGTTAATGGAGGTTGAATTTTATCATAGAATAGTGAACAACTACAGAGTGATCAGTCAATTGAAGCTGCAAAGGCGAAAAAAACTAAAATATATCGATGCCTTCGCCCACACTTATAAGATTGGCAGACGATCTAACAATTCAGCAAGAAAGAGAGAAAGAAAGCAAGAAATGAGGGGGGAGGGCGGAGGAGACAGACCTCTGGCTGGCCTCGTCGTCGCCGGAGTTGGGCACCGCGCGGGAGCGGCCCATCCCTGCGGCGGAAGAACCCTAGGGAGGGGGATTCCGACGGCGGCCACGGCGGACGGCGGCTAACCCTAGCGGCGACGTCGGATTGTGGTCGGAGGGATTGGTGGTGGGCGGCGTGGAGATCGAAGCAGGTAATTTTATCCAAGAATTTGGTGGCGAAGGGCAACAAATTGGAAGATGAGGAAACGGGGGAAGGACGAAGGACGTGGTGGTGGAAGAGGCTCAAATACTTCCTTCTTTCTTTCTTCCAACTCCACTGTTGCTTATTATTATTATTATTATTATTATTATTATTATTATTATTATTATTATTATTATTATTATTATTATTATTATTATTATTATTATTATTATTATTATTATTATTATTATTATTATTATTATTATTATTATTATTCGTCATTAGCATTATTATATTTAGCTAAATAGTTATTTAACTAATATCAAGAAGTTTCAATTTTTATTTTTAAATGTTTTATGTATTAAAACTTAATTTGTATGAAGGAAATTATGTTTTAAAATTGGTCAAAATCGGCCTTAGAGTTTAAGACGAAATGCTGTAGAAACAGTTGACATGTTATTATTATTATTATTATTATTATTATTATTATTATTATTATTATTATTATTATTATTATTATTATTCGTCATTAGCATTATTATATTGAGCTAAATAGTTATTTAACTAATATCAAGAAGTTTCAAGCTTTTATTTTTTGTTTTAAATGTTTTATGTATTAGAACTTAATTTGTATGAAGGAAAATATTTTTTTTTTAAATTGGTCAAAATCGGCCTTAGAGTTTAATAGGAAATGTTATAGAAATAGTTAACATGTAGCTTTTAACTTTTAAGTTTATTTTTTGATATAACAAAATTGACGATATTTTCAGAAAAAAAAAATTGCATATATCGATGGATTACCAGTGTTAAGTTTTGGGGACTAAAATAAGCACTTATCTCACCCATTTTTATTATCATTGTATTGGATAAGTCCTCTATAACACAGTCCATGCAAGAAGCACGCAATTGCGGACGTGGTCATGCTTTGTGAGAAAGACAGTGGACGAGGTCGGTCGTAGGTTGAGTGCGGACGACCGATTGACATCAGGAGAAGATAAAGGACGTCCGGAGTCTTGGTGAGAAGACGAGTGGCGACCAAGTTGCCCGCACTCCCCTTCTCACCAAGACGAGTGGACGCCCGGAGTCCTGGTCGTCCGCTCGTCTTCTCACCAAGACTCCGGACGTCCGGAGTCTTGGTGAGAAGATGATTGCCCGGGCGACCTCGTCCACTGTCTTCTTACAAAGTATGACCACTTCAGCAGTGGGAGGCAGAGCAGCGGCGGCGACGACGGTAGCATCGAGCAGCTGCAGTGGAGGTGTCGTCGAGCATGGCGGCGGCGTCGAGCAGCAACGAGAGACAGAGCAGCGACGGCGGCAGCGTCGGGTAGGGCGGCGTCGTCGTCGAGCAGCAGCGGGAGACAACAGCAACGGTGGCGGCGGCACAAATCTGCCGAACCGAGCCATTTTTAGACATTTCTTTTCTTATGAACCGGATTGAATTTTTTTTGTTCGGCCTCTTAACACTCCAGCCGTAGATGCTCAATCCAACAGCTGTAGATCAATGGGACAAGTTGTCCCCTACTTAAGTAGGGGACAACAACGTTAAACTATATATATATATAGTTCACATTAAGCTAATTATAAAATTGATATCCAATATTAAATTTTTTAAAATCATCAAAATACTTCAATCAATTTTTACTTGTATAATCGTTTGATATAAGCAAATTTTAAAAAAAAATAAGAAGAAAACTTTAAAATATTAATAAAAAACTTATTCATTAAATTAGTTAGATAATAATAATATTTTTTTATATTTATTTTATTTATTAACTATAACTACTAGTATATATATATATTATATATCGAAAAGTTAGAGAAAGTGTTCCCACCGCCCTCGAATATAAAGCTTCTTTTTTTACCAAGACATATATTTTCTATTTTTATATAATAATATAAATTCCTAATTTTCCTTTTATTATTATTATTATTATTTCCCTCTTATCTGTTTTTTTCCCCCTTCGCCGTTTTATTGTAAGAGATAAGATACAGATAGAAAGCGTAGAGGAAGCAGCCGCAGCAGTGAGAGCAGCGTCGTGACGCCATGGCCGGTGCTTCCTCGCTCTCCGCCTCCGCCACCTGCCTCCTTCCCCTCTGCAGCAACCCCTCTTCCCTCTCCCCCAAGCCCAAGCCTTCCTCCGTCTCTTTCTCTCCCCTCTCCTCCTCCTCCTCCTCCTCCTCCTCCTCCATGCTTCCATCCGCATCCCTCACCTCCCGCGTCCCGCGCTCCTCGTCGCGCCTCGTCGTGACCGCCGCCGCGGCCGCCGCTACCGACCCGGAGGCCCCGTCGCTCGAGGTAAGTCGATGACCTCTCCGCCGCCCCTTCTTGCCTTCTTCGATTCGCTTGTCTGCACGTATACCTTTGTTCGATGTTGTCGCTCAAGAATTTACGGGGATGCCTCGCAGGTCGCGGAGCCGTCTCCTCTTGACGTGGGCGAAGCGGAAAAGGTAATGTGGAGTTCTGGCTTGGTTGCCCTCTGACTGCCGTTTGCTGCTTCCTTCTTCAAATTCGTCTCTTTTGCTTTATCCCTTAAAATTCTGGCAACTTCTTGTTTTAGTTCCGCTCATTTGCGTATCTTACCAACAATGCTGCCTTTAAATTTTATGATGCTTGTTCAAAATTGCCGAGGAAGATGGTTGAGCCTCGTTGAGTTATCTTTTGCAAATTACCTTCGAGCAATGCCCGCCGTGTGTCTGCTTTAATTACAGTCCTTTAATTTGGGTATACACACAAAAGCATAGTGGTTGCTGGTTAGAATGCTTATTGATTTGAAGACAAACCATGCATGGTCTTAACGTTGATACTTTGCTGCTTCACATTTTGATTAATGCATCAAGACAATTGACATTCATGTGCCTGCAAGTGTTGGGGTGTTTCCGAAACTTAACGTGTGTGATTTATGAAAAGCAAGAAGAGGACTTTTTCAAGAACTGGCTAAATGCGGTTTCATCTAGATCTCAGTAATTGTTCCCTTCGTCCCATTTTCGCAGCATTTTGATGTATTATCGTTGTGTATGAATATTGCAACCATCCTTTAAACTCAAATATGTGTGAGCCATAAATGAGATGTGATCCAAGAAAGCATGACGGTGATTGGAGAATCTTCGAATATAAAATTGTAGTATTATTAAATTGATAATGTTTGGTAATTTAATATAGCATTACAGAACTAAATTGCCATTTAACCTAACTCCTACAAGAAAAAATGGCACTTAACAGGTTTAAAAATTCAACATCAACCCAAAGATGATATGAAAGAAGCAACGTATCATTACCTGTTCGTAAATAAAAGGTGTTTGAGAAATGGTTGAATCTTTATCTATAATGACATCTTCTTTTTGTAGACTTTCTCAAAAAATAAATCAGTGTAGCTGTTATATCATATCTTGGCTATACCATTTTTCATATCTATCTGTAGGCCATTCAACTTTTTGGGATCGTTATAGAAGGAACATTGTAACTTGTAGAAATACCTATCCATATTCTTATAAGGACTACCTCGTGGTGTATCTGTTTACAGTTCCCTCAGTGAATTGTATTTGCATTAGAGATTTGTCAACGAATTGTTTTTGCATTAGAGATACTTTTGCAGGTAGCTCTGCAACTTTCTCTGCTTATAGAACTCCATGCACTTCTCAAGTTAAATAATGCTTCTTTTATTTCCTTCATTATGACAGTACCAGTTATCAGTTCTTTTGTATTTTTATGTATACAGACTCTGCATGTTCCTTGACTATCAAATTTCTACTGCTTTTAATTTGCAAGTCTGTTTCTTAGTTGTCTTAAACTGTTCCTTTTTCTCCCAATGTATGGTTGTATTGTATGTTGAAGGAAATTTCACCCTGATTGTGTGCTCAATCTTTAGTTGATGTACTGCATTTAGCCATTTTTCACTGATACTCATGTTCAAGTTTCAATGTTATTCAGCAAAAGAAAAAATGCACATTGTGCATCTGGCTGTGAAAAGTCTTTAGACTCCAGTTCTTACTATATGTAGATTAATCCTTTACAGATGGCACCAAAACAAAAGATAAGGATAAAGCTGCGGTCGTACTGGGTACCTCTGATTGAAGACTCGTGCAAGCAGATACTTGATGCTGCTCGCAACACCAATGCGAAGACCATGGGCCCTGTTCCTCTACCTACTAAGAAACGTATTTACTGTGTGCTCAAGTCACCGCACGTACACAAGGATGCCCGTTTCCACTTTGAGATCCGAACTCACCAGCGCCTAATAGATATCTTATATCCTACTGCCCAAACAATTGATTCGCTGATGCAGCTTGACCTCCCTGCTGGTGTTGATGTGGAAGTTAAGCTTTGATAGTCTCTATTTGTATCTATGAATTTATTCAATTCTGGAAAGACCGGAGCAGTAACCTTTTCAAGTAGGTAGCTGGGCTGCCTGGGACTACTCTCTTGCTTCTTGGACTGCTTGTCAAAATGCAGTTTTCCTTTCTTGTTTAAGGCCAATCATGTTTCTTATTATAGAAAAGTTATCTTGTTCCCCTTATGAAACTTGTGTTTTTGTTCTTTCTAGTTGATACAATTTGGAGGAAGTTGGAGTAGACAATATTCTACTTTTGATACTTGTGACTTTAAATTGTTGCACCTTGACATTGATTGCCTTTTATTTTATCTATCTTTTCAGTGTAAATCTTCTTATTTCTATGGCTATCTATTTGTTGTTCGGGAGCATCTTCTGATTTTTGGCATCCATCAGACACCTGCAATTTTGCCAGTCACAAATATGTATGTAACATCATGATGATACAATTCCTTCAAAAAAATATTGGTGATACAATTTTGTAAAGGTAGCCTATAACCTCTGGTTGCAATTATCAGTATGTCCAGACCAATTTCCGCAAATAAACACTTTATACATTGATAAACAGTCTGTCTAACATAGGAAAAATAGAAAGGGGAAAAAAACAGATTGTGGACTAGGAAACGATAGGTAGATCGTATATAACAGCACTGTTGCACTCTGAGCAGGAGACCGGATATAAATGAGTACAGAAGAAGTAATATTATGCATGCATTACAAGCAAAAAGCTCTGAGAACCATGGACAAGAGGAACTTATGTGGGAATCTGCAGTAACCACTTGCTTATGGGTTTTTTAACTTAAAAGGGATTACGGTGTCTGGGCTTTCCATTTGACCACTTGCTTTCATCTGATCTGCAAATTTTCCGCGAGCTGCAGCTTCCCAAGCTGGGTACCCGGCGATGCTCTGAACTC
This sequence comes from Pontederia paniculata, assembly GCA_001647135.1. Classification (NCBI taxonomy): domain Eukaryota; kingdom Viridiplantae; phylum Streptophyta; class Magnoliopsida; order Commelinales; family Pontederiaceae; genus Pontederia; species Pontederia paniculata. The sequence goes on from LTAE01000921.1 coordinate 61,981, forward strand.
TTTGACAGCATTCCAGTACGAGAAGTACAGCCGAGATCTGGACTCGACTCAACAGCTTTGCCTTGTAACGATACATCATTGTTTGGAGAACTATATGATTCGTAACTCTCATTATTTTCCTGCTAAAGGTGATGCGAGCCATAAGTCGATATGATATCAAAGCACTGATGAGTGTTTGAATTAAACGCATAAGAGCAGATTCAGAAATCTGTCCTTTATAAAGTAACTTCAAGTTATAAAACTGGGGAATTACCTGAGGTTTTGTCTTTGGAAAGCATGGAGTCAGACAAGGGTTTAGATCCTTGAGGAACATGTCATCTGGGCTACCGTATTCCGAATTCACCAGTCCATCAGAATTGTATTCCTGGAGCATACAAAGCACAATAACAACTTGCTCAAGAACTTGAACTCGTTGAGTTGTGAAGAACTATTTTCCTTTGTTCTTGTGTTTAGATAATTTTCTAACCAGAATTATGTAAACCAGGCAGTTTTTTATAGCATGTCATACCCTCCCCTAAAGCATCAAACTTATGTTCGAGATTGCCTCATTTCTGTTTAATGTGCATAATACGTGCTGAATATTTTATCTACATAAAATCTCTGACATACCATATCATTTGTAGCGTCCTCATCAAATACTGATGGTGTTCTTGGAAAGCTGAGATGTCCATCAAATTTGGCAGAATATTTATCTGCCCTTACCTGTTGACACATAAACCAGCTCCATTTCTTAAATGGAAAATAAGAACTTTTTTAAGGGCACAAATAATAACCTGAAATAAAAAATTCCATGTAACAATGATCTAATGCTGCATATGGAAATAACTAATACACATGATACATATGCTTCTGTCTAGATACATAATCTTGCAGTGGTCTTTTATCTTGACCCATTTCATTTATCTACTTCTAATTAAACAAGATGATTACTGCTTATTTTCTCCTTTGGAATCAGGTAGACATGCAAGAGTAAAATAAAACAATGATCACTCTGACTTTTTGCCATCATGGTGTTCGAATAACTAGGGAAATGAAAAGTCCCATGCAAGATAAACATAATTTATTAGTTAATATTATTATTAGCCTTTTTAAGATTCAAGATTATCCTTCCCCAATATCACAACTTGATTTATTATTCTCTTTAAGTTTCCTCAATATATAGTGTTGGTTCGGGTGTTCTTTTTTTTTTATGTACATGCCTTGAAGGACTTTCTTGTATCACTAACTAAACATTAAAAAATAAAACTTCGCAAATTAACCATGAAATGATCATTCTATGTATCAAAACACGAAGGAAAAAATCATTCTAATAAATGCAAAAAATATGACATGATGACTCCACACATCTAATTTCAGAGGTTTCAGGCTATGTATCAATATTCAATACAAGGAGGTGATACCAAGAAATTTCTGCAAACTAGTAAAATGTACCAAAGCCAGAATAGTGGTGAAGAAAATTAACAGCACAAAACAAAAGAATGAACATTTCAATTGGAACAAATATTAAGAAATTCTTAGTCTTGAAGAGGATAAGCAAAGAATGGGATACTGAATTTGAATCAAACCTCGGCAAGATCATCAGCAAGACATTTGAGCTGTCCAGTGAGGGAAGTAACTTGCTTCTGAAGGGTGGGAATGACTCGTTTGGCCTGTTTGAGCTCAGACCCTTGCTTTTCCAGTAGCTCCTGCAATTGAGTGTTCATGACATCTGGAAATAGTATGGCATCTTTCAATGCCTTAATCTCCTCCCTCTGCTTCAGGCACAGATCTTTCAACCTCTCAATCTGCTCCCGCAAATATAAGACACGAGATTATAAAGCATGACACCATTTTTATGGATTTTAGCAACAGAAAGAATTAAGATAATGGACTCAAAAGAACACTTTTTAGTACAAAATAACAAACTTGTATCTTTCAATAACAACCAGACATCAATTGCTAATATGTTTCTTAGTTCATGCGGCCTATAACGCAAAGCTCGTGCAACAAAAAAGGATCTTTTCACATAAAACAGTCGAGAAATTTACCTCTCGGTCTTTCTCCGAGACCAGCAGCTGCAGCTCGGAGATCTCCTCCTCGTATTCCTTGTTCTGGCTGAGGAGCTCCCGCTCGCTGCGGAGCACCATGGCCAGAGTACGGGTGTTGGTTTTCACCTCTGTCAGCGCCTTCCCGGCCGACTTCTGGGCCGGTTCGCCGCAGGCTCCTCCCTTCTGGAACAGCTTCCTCGACAGGGAGGAGAAATTGGATCCCTTTACGGCCTTCTTCGCGTCGACCGCGATCAGATCGGCCGGGACGGGCAGGGCCGTGCGGTCTGAGCGAGGCTTGGTGTTGGACCTCCTCTCCATGAGCTTCTTCACCATGCTTCCCAAGTTATGCCCGTTCTTTCCTGCGTGTACTATATCGCCAGGCCTCGCCTTGACGATGGCACGGGAGGAGCTGCTGCCGCCGCCGCCGCCGGAAGTGTTGGAGGCGGAGCTTTTGTGGTCGGAGGATGGGGAAGGATCGGAGAAGGAGTCCACCGCGGCGTAGCGGTGGGAGGATGGCCGGAAGGAGGCCATCGGAGACGGAACGGAGTCGATCGCCGGCGGGCGGCGACGGGTTCGAGGTGGAAGGAGGGGGAGCGGAAACACGAAGCGAAGAGTTGTGAACTGTGAAGTGGACGACGCGAGCGGAAGGCACTCAAATTTCAAATTATTTTGCGGTGTGGTGCTCCGCGGAGGAAGGTTAGAGCCCGTCAGATGCGTTGCTAGGAGACTCGAGTCTTTTTTTTTTCGATCACTGTCTGGCACCCATCGGTAATTCAGGGCTACTAGCACCCAACTAATCCGGTGTTCGGACACGAGCGGCAAGGATAAATCCTGATCAAAGTGGCGACTCTGGGGCTTGAACTCGGGACTACTAGCTCCCTTGTCCCTCAACTCGGGACACATCCCGCTACCATCTGTGCCAACCACTCTCGCGTCTTTTGTTTGGATGCATCTCTGTTCCGCGGAGAATCGTACCGCAGCTTTTCGTTCTTTTTTTGAAAAAAAAAAAGAACTTTTCGTGACCGGGCCTGAAATAGAGGAAAGGCGGCCCGGCCCACTCACAAAAGTAGTAATTGTAAAGATTTGCTGCTGCTAAAAAGAGAAAGCTACCAAAAGCAGCACGCTGGCAATACACGGATTGCGAAAATTGAGGAGCGTTACTATAGTGAGAAATTTTCCATATCATCGAGATATTATCATATTAAATTACTTGGATAGTTGGATTCACGTGATAATCAAAATTGTTCATTAAAGAGACGATAATTGCAAAATAAAAAAGTATTATTCTAAAAAATGATAATACAATTTTTTTTTTATTTTTATCATTATTACTATTTCTATTAATTAATTATAGTAGATTATTCATAGGTTATACTGATATAATAATAATTTTAGAAAAATAATATAATAATTATTTTATAAATTTATATGTTTGACGTATAGTTTTATGAGTTTAGAATCAATAATTGTGATTCAAATTCACGGAATTAAAAAAATATAAATTTACAAATCTAATAATTATGTTCAATGATATTTTGATAAAAAATATATATAATTTATTAATTTTTATATAATAAAAAAGATAATAAAGATTGTCACACTATTAAATAAAATAATGTACTTTGTGAGTGATTTAATAAATGATATTTTTCTTTAAAAGATAATTTAGATTGACTGATAGATAATGTCAAATGATAATGTAATGAAGCATAATCTTAAAGATTTGATGCATGTAGGATATGACGTAGAATTCAGTTTAAAATTAAATTTATTTCATAAACTCTGTCTAGTGGCAAAAGTGATTGTGCAGCAGAAGAGGAGAGATCTCCTTTGCACGTGAGTGATCTCACCGGAGCTCATGGGTGAACTCAAAATTCCGACAAGCTCGCGTGGGCACATGGCCATCGATACCCTCTTTAGTAGATACATTTTATATCAAGTAAATATTGTTTTTTAATATTGAATGTTGTGGACATTTTTCAGACTAAAAAGTATGAGGGGTCGATGTAAGTTATTAATATTTAATTTTTAAATAGTAGGTCACTCAACTTTAGTTTTATTCATATTTAAATTATTCATCATACTTGAATATTATTTTTTTCACATCACTTATGTGCATGTGATGATTATCTATGTGGCATATGACACATAATTTTACTTTAAATAATATTTTATAATTTAATTTTATTATTATTTATTTACTTTTTTAAACTTAAATAGTGAGAACTCAATAATTTTTTATGATTTGACGATGTGAAAATTTATTTTTCGGAGTGTCACGAACAAAATTTTTTTGAGTATAATGATAAATTAGTTAATAATAAAATTAAATTATATTTTTTTTGTTTTAAAGTGAGTTGATGCATAAATTAATATTTAAATATGATGAATTATCTAAATATGAATAAAATTAAAGTTGAGTGACCTACATCATATTTTTATCAAATGTCAGTGACCCTTCACACATTTTAGCTCATTTTTCATAAAAGGTTATTATGTATCAAACACTTCATAATATATATATATA